>LBNU01004943.1:1837-20304 GCA_014162995.1 Artemisia annua
AAGAAAACCTAGCCTAGCATGTTAAACAAAAGACAAGAATAAGATAGAATCAAACAACACATAGACATATTGAATGATTAATTGATAACTTATCTTCAATGTAACATGGAAGATCTTAAGGTGAAAAACCTTGAAAAAGCTGCTAAAATTCGTATTAGGGTTTCTCTATAAAAAGTTCCACACAATGAATGAAAATTGCGAAAATATATATAGGAAAACAGATCTGACGGCGTCACTCTTTGGGTTGTGACACCGTCACCTCGCCGTGCTAGGGTTTCCTGACAGCCTCTTGACGCCGTCCCCCTTTAAGTTCCAAAATTCCATTCTGGCTTATCAAGGACAATTTTCACATCCACCTCCGTTAGTCTATCTTGACGGCGTCACCTTCTAAGCCATGACGCCGTCATGGGTACTGTTCCAGCAGATTTAGAGACTTTGTCGTTTTCTTCACTTTTATGCTCCAAAAACGTCCAAAATGCTTCCTTTTCCAGATTTCTTCTCCAAAGTACCTAAAATGACAAAAGGAACGATTTAGGGCAATATTTGATCAAATAATTACGATTTAGGGCTTAAATGACCTCCCAAAAGCAGTACACTTTTCGACTCATCAATATTCAATAATTTTACACGAAGTGCATCATCTTGGATTTCAGTATCGAATTCTTCATCATTCTCTTCTTCTAAGCTGACGAGCTCAGTAGGTAACTCCTCCACATAATCGATTTCTCCATGATGCGCGGGATTGCGACCACGCACTAGGGTTTTACTTCTTAAGGGATCTTGAGAAGCTTGCAATCCCCACCAGGCAGTGTACTTGACCGATGTAGTATAGTGTAGTGGCAAGTACCGGGGGATTGATCGTTCTCTGCGGGAATAGTGTCGTTAAGATTGAAAAGCTACTCAAATAGGTCTAGGGGTGAGGGAAGATTCTTTTTGTATTTTATTATTTTTAGGAAAGCAAGTAAAAATCTCGGGTTTGAAGGAGTGGGCGGAATTAGTTGCTAATCAACTAACCCAAATACTACTTATGCAAATAAAATAAAATAACAAGAAAATAAATGTTTGTGAAAACTATATGGAGAGAAGTGTGTTTACTTAGATTTTCTTACTCCCTAACTATCTTTTACCGATTGATTAGTGTGTATTAATTGCGTGGATGACGGATTGTATTCCTTAATAACGGTCGTGGGGGTGTGTACGGACTTCCCCAACTCTATAAGCTCCTACTTCACTCCTATGTCGAGCCGGCTAAGAAGCTCCTAACATGGGATCACTAGAATTCGCTCATGCATTAAATACAATCAAATAACCTTAGTACACCTTGGTTCATGTTTCTTAAGACGTTCAAGCATGTTACCAACCGGAAGTCTGCCAGTTTTCTTAAGCCTAACATCGATAATCACCCATCCAATACAATCAATAACACACCATTCAATCAATAATCAATAGTTAGGTTTCATTAGATCTAAGCAAACACAAAGAAAACCTAGCCTAGCATGTTAAACAAAAGACAAGAACAAGATAGAATCAAACAACACATAGACATATTGAATGATTAATTGATTACTTATCTTCAATGTAACATGAGAGATCCAAGGGTATAAAACCCTTAAAAAAGCTGCAAAAATCGTCTAGGGTTTCTCTCTAAAAAGTTCCACACTAATGACTAAAAATTATGCGAATATATATAGAAAAACAGATCTGACGGCGTCACGTTATAGCCTTGACGCCGTCACCTCGCCGTGGTTAGGGTTTCTTGATGGCCTTCTTGACGCCGTCCCTCTTTAATCCGTTCTGGCTTATCAAGACTTGACGCCGTCAAGCATGGTCTTGACGCCGTCTGGAGTACTGTTCCAGCAGATTTTGGCACTTTGTCGAATTCTTCACTTTTATGCTCCAAAAACGTCCAAAATGCTTCCTTTTCCAGAATTTCTCTCCAAAGTACCTAAAATGCCAAAAGGAACGATTTAGGGCGATATTTGATCAAATAAATACGATTTAGGGCTTAAATGACCCCCGAAAAGCGGTACACTTTTCGCCTCATCAAATACCCTTACACTTGAGATTTGCTTGTCCTCAAGCAAATGCGCTTTTATTCTAATCAAAATACAAGTTAGGGGTCATTTAACACTAATATAAAAGTAATTACAACAAATAATCGTTCCACTTTAATCATAATAAGCACGGAGATTACACACTAGCACCTCACAAGTAGTGTTTAGATACTCACATCTCTCAGGTGTCATAGAATTATATCTCATAAATGAAAATGAACAATATCTCTCACTACCTGTCATAGCAAATAGATTACCATAGGCTTGGGAAAGGATCGAAAACCTTCTCCACTAGGCGTAAGCACCTAAGATAAACTATCAAAGAGGACTTTACAAAAGGGTTGTAATGAGGTGTAGGGATATGATAAACACGGTTTTGTTGGATAAGGGATATTTTACTGGTGGCGAGTTAAAGATCTTGATTAATTACATGTACAATATGGCGTTGCTAAGCCAAGACTAGACTCGACTTAAGCTAATCAAAAACTAATAAAAACATAAAATAAACATAAAAAGAAACGGGATGGTAGTCCGTATGTTTTTTCTACTTTTCTTTTTCTCATTTTTTTGTATTTTACTTGATTTTTTTTTTTCATACATTCTTGCCCTACCATCCAAAATAATACATCATAGGGGCCTCGGTTCTCCCCTTACACTTGAACTTTTACATACTTTACAAATAACTATTCTAATGACTCGAATTAAGATAATCGAAACACTTGGAGTACTTTTAAAATATTTAGCACATATGGGGGTAATAATGTTGTTCTTCCCCATTACTCCATTACACTAGTACTTTACCCATGAGTCCCAATCGTCCCAAAACAATATGTACAAGGATATGACTCGACTTAGCAACCATGTAATCAATTAGATAATTAACTAAGGGTTTAAACAAATGTTGTCACAATAATGCACTAAAGGTGAGTGCATACAAGGTAGGCTAAGGCGATTTGGGTGTACATTTAAGTGGGGTGTAACAAATTCTTCCTTTAAGTAAAATGCTTAAAGTTAGAAACGAAAAGGATAGGCTCTGGAGGGTGTACTAGGGGTATTGTGTACTAAAAATGAGTACAACGCAAAGGTGTGGGAGAATTACTTGACCAATGAAGTCAATGTAATTATAACAAAAACACAGGTGTAAAACAATAGGTTAATCCTAATGCCTCTTATCATGTAGTAAATCTAACTACACGAATGTAGTCTCACTTGTGGATTCGGGATGGTCCTATCGCAAGTTCTAGAATCTAAGTGCTACCGGTACACACACAAGCATTAAAGATGAATGCTTTTCCTACCAATTCTAGGGGCGAACCTCACATATTTGGGGTGGAAATTTTTTTAGTGGTACGGTTTTTGTGCTAGTCATATAACTCCTATCCATGAGACACTTATTAAGACCAAAGTTTCACTCCTAAATGTTGTAAAAAAATTTTAAATTTGGCACTAAAATTACCCTAACAGGTATTTCTCTCAGTTTTATTACACATCTACCATTAAACAAACAAAAATCAAGCGTAATTGCATTCTCTAAGGTATCGTACTTTACCCCCCTTACACTTAAGATGAACATTGTCCCCAATGTTCAAATAACAAGACGTAAAAGTAAATAAGGTAAAGAATGAAATCAAATACTCCCCTGATTCACTCGGTGGATAAAGTGGTAACATGGTTAGATCTTCTTCCAAGAGAATGTAGAAGCTCCAAGATTAAAGCATCGCCAAAAGCTTGATTCCAAATACATCTCCTTGTCCAAAATAACCTGTTAAACCTGAGAAAACAAACACGAAAACCTGCATAACATCGGCGGGATAAATCTGTATAAGGATATAATGCTTGTGGAATGAGTATTTTGCAGATTCCTGGAGTTTATAAGTTAGAGATTTAATAAAAACTTCTTATGATTCCGGAAGAAAAGCAAAACTTTCAAAAAATTCCAGAAAACTGTATCTGACGCCGTCAGACTGGAGCCTGACGCCGTCAGAAGTGATCTGACAGATTACTCAAGTTAAGTTTCCGGAAAATTTCTGGAAAAACTCAATTCTTAATTCCTGGAAATCCTGCAAAATATCATTATGACTCGATACAAGCATTTGACTCAAACAATTACTAATATGTATGTTAATTTAATATTATTATGATTCATGTTCATTTGTTCTTATAAACTGATTTAGATTTCCCTTACACTTATCTTTTGCAAAATACCTTTATATGTAGTTAAGGCGAAGTTAAAAACAAAATAAAGCATTTTCACAATTTAATTTGAAGCATGAATCAATAACAATAAAAATAAAACATGCATACGAAAGCAAATAAAATCAAACACACAAACAAACAAAACAAATAGAGCTTGGGTTGCCTCCCAATAAGCGCTTGTTTTTGTTCGAGTCACGAGCCTGACTCTCTCCTTATTTAACGGATAAAGGTGAGGTTTTCCCTACACTTAAGATTAAGTGCTGGTGGTAGTAGCGATACACACCATCTCGGTGGAAGTATGCCTCGTGAGGAAAGAGTGGTGGATGAATTATATACTCAAAGGGGTATGCTCCTTTCATCATAAACTTACCTAGTTCACTTTGGTCCATGGGTGAATTAAAGTTTTCTCCTAAAAAGGGATCATCTTCTATCAACTTCGAGAGACTCCTAGTTGGAAATCCATCTTGACCTAATAAACCCGGTTTAAACCCATAATGTTTCTTGTGATCAATCATGAATGGGTGATGTAAGTATGTAAGGTCATGGTTCACTCCTATATTAGCTTCCACTCCACATGGCCTAGAGTCTACTACCTTAATCTTAACATTACCCGGACTATTTGGTTTGATGGGTGGATCGGGGCCTTTTTCAATTCCTAAATTCACATCTAAAGATGGAAGATTAGGTAACGGTTTTGGTTGAGGCTCCGGTTCATCAAAACTAGGAAATTCCCTAGAACTAAGAGTAAGGTTGTGATCACTATAAGCATTCAAACCTATATCCTCTAGTTGTGTTTGGTTCAAAGGTTCTACCTCTATCGGGATTCCTAAAGTCTCAACTACTTCTTCCGGGTAAGTCACGGGCGGTGTGTGTGCCTCAGATGATGGCAGGACTTGTGAGGTACTTAGCGGGCTTATGTTACTAACCTCATCATTCCTTGTGTCAAGATCACCTATATCCTCATCATGGGTTTTAGTAGAATCTAACCCTAACATTTTCCCAAGTATCTCAAGTGCTTCTCTAGGCATCTCAACTTCTATGTCCGAATCATAAGGATCATCCTCAATATTCTGACTGCTATATTCAAATTGCCCAAAAGATTCATCATGTGTTTCTTGAGATTCATCGTCATCGATCATAAAACCTAGGTCTTTTTGATCAATGTGATCATGTTCGGCTAAATCCTCCATCACATCAACGTCACCTATGTCTTCATCTTGTATTATGGTAGGGCCTAACCATGACATGCACTTAGGTGGCTCAACTCTAACCATCTCAGAATCTTGGTTTGATTCTAAGTTCATCTTCTTAGAAACTAGGTCATCTTGCTCATACAAATCCATCAATTCGTCGTACTTATCGGCCATGGTTAGGGAGCTTTCCTCAAAATTTATCCAACGGATCTCACTAAAAGGAATTGATCCTAATAATGATTGTCTAATAGAAATCACACATGCACAGAATTCATCAAACCCATCTAACTTTACCCCCAAATCTTCACAGATGTCACTAAGAGTTTGCAAAAATTCATGGTAAGAAGCAAATCTATTGGTGAAATATAATTGTTCCTCTATTGTAAATGATCTAAATGGAATTTCATCCGCCATAGTGACAAATGAAAAGGGTTTTACAAACGAAGGGCACAAAGAAAAAGATAGACTAAAGAAATCCTAGAAAAAATAAAATAAAAATCTCAATAGAAAGGAATCTAGTGAGTAGACCTAATAAAATAAAAATTTTCAACCTAAACAATAACTATTCCCCGGGCTGCGGTGCCAAAAACTTTGATATGCGGGATTGCGACCACCGACTAGGGTTTTACTTCTCAAGGGATCTTGAGAAGCTTGCAATCCCCACCAGGCAGTGTACCTGACCGATGTAGTATAGTGTAGTGGCAAGTACCGGGGGATTGATCGTTCTCTGCAGGAATAGTGTCGTTAGGATTGAAAAGCTACTCTAATAGGTCTAGGGGTGAGGGAAGATTCTTTTTGTATTTTATTATTTTTAGGAAAGCAAGTAAAAATCTCGGGTTTGAAGGAGTGGGCGGAATTAGTTGCTAGTCAACTAACCCAAATAACTACTAATGCAAATAAAATAAAATAACAAGAAAGTAAATGTTTGTGAAAACTATATGGAGAGAAGTGTGTTTACTTAGATTTCCTTACTCCCTAACTATCTTTTACCGATTGATTAGTGTGTATTAATTGCGTGGATGACGGATTGTATTCCTTAATACCATTCGTAGGGGTGTGTACGGACTTCCCCTAACTCTATGAGCTCCTACTTCACTCCTATGTCGAGCCGGCTAAGAAGCTCCTAACATGGGATCACTAGAATTCGCTCATGCATTAAATACAATCAAATAACCTTAGTACACCTTGGTTCATGTTTCTTAAGACGTTCAAGCATGTTACCAACCGGAAGTCTGCCAGTTTTCTTAAGCCTAACATCGATAATCACCCATCCAATACAATTAATAACACACCATTCAATCAATAATCAATAGTTAGGTTTCATTAGATCTAAGCAAACATAAAGAGAACCTAGCCTAGCATGTTAAACAAAAGACAAGAACAAGATAGAATCAAACAACACATAGACATATTGAATGATTAATTGATTACTTATCTTCAATGGAACATGGAAGATTCCAAGGTTAAAAACCTTGAAAAAGCTGCTAAAAATCGTCTAAGGTTTCTCCCTTAAAAGTTCCACATTTATGACTAAAAATTATGCGAATATGTATAGAAAAACAGATCTGACGGCGTCACGTTATAGCCTTGACGCCGTCAACTCGCCGTGGTTAGGGTTTCTTGATGGCCTTCTTGACGCCGTCCCCCTTTAAACTCCCAAAAAACATTCTGGCTTATCAAGGCTTGACGGTGTCACATCCATGCTTGACGCCGCCAAGGGTACTATTCAGCAGATTTTTGACACTTTGTCGAATTCTTCACTTTTATGCTCCAAAAACGTCCAAAATGCTTCCTTTTCCAGAATTTCTCTCCAAAGTACCTAAAATGCCAAAAGGAACGATTTAGGGCGATATTTGATCAAATAAATACGATTTAGGGCTTAAATGACCCCCGAAAAGCGGTACACTTTTTGCCTTATCAGATACCTAATCCAAACTCCAAAAGAGTGCATTGTGGATATATTTGAGGAGGAAGGAGGCATGATGTAAAGCCTCTTTTTTGCCATTAGGCAGTCAAATCATATATAACATGCAGCGATTTGTGTTCAATCCGAACCTATTAAGAAGAGAAAAAAACTAGTAGACATACTGATTTACCCTATTATAGTTAGATCGAGAGCTTGCTTACTAAATCTAGGAACTAAGCTAACATAAGGAAACAACCTAAATTCCCTACCTGAAACTAAATTCAGACACTTGTATAAGTAAAAAAATAAGCAACAAAACCTAAAAACCAAAAATAAGCAACGCCTATTGCTAATATACACAAATCACATATAACATCAGTATAAACACTAAAAACATCAGAAAAATCACATATAACATCAGTATAAGCTAGAATCATATATGATTTTAGTAAGAATCACATGTGATTCTAGAATAATCATATATGATTCTACTAAAATCATATATAATTTTACAAAAAACATCAATATAAGCATTAAAACATCAGTAAAATCACAAAACATTAGTATAAGCAAATGTTTCAAGAGCTCCGTAGTACCAGATGTCTTATAATATTGTATGGAACTGAAAAATCATACAATTGTTATGTTTAGCAGCAAATGTGAATAGTTTGCGATCAAAAAATCTTAAGCTAAACTAATAAATTGCATTTAGGCATTTTATCAAACACTTTAGCTGCATATAAGAATAATAAGATTACAAAATTGAAACAAAGGGATAAACACTATCTAATCAGATATTCAAAACTCATATAAGCTTCAAGGAGACTATGATTGATGAACACAAGATAACTACTTGACAAAAATCAATGGCAATTTAATACATGCAAGCACAATAACAAGATAAGCAGAAATTACCTCAAGTTCTAAACTGAACTAATCACAAATCTATCATAATCTCAGATAGATTTGACGAATCTAGGGTTTATCATTTTTATGTAAATTCCGACGATGACGACGGTGATGGTGACGAGTCACGGTGGGGACGGTGTAGTAACGGTGGCAGATGATAGTAACGGTGGCCGGTGATAGTGACGGTGCGGATGATGGTGATGGTGCAGGTCGTTGAGAGAGAGAGAGAGAGAGGGGAAAAGATCTTTGAATGATGCAGTTAAGTTAGGAGGAAAAGGAGAGGTCGGGGAATGACCACATTGCCCCTATCATTAATATAAAAAGAAAAAAGAAACAAAAAAGGATTAATATGAACCATGGATGGACGAGATGAAGTGTTGGGTTCTTTGGTAAAAGTTGGTTCTATATGGAACTTCTGGCTTGATTCTTTTTACAAGCGAGTACAAGATATTGTTGAGGACCCCAAAATTCAAACACAAACACAAACACAAACTGAGACTGAAACTCAAACGCAAGATCAAACCAATGGTGATAATATTGTGGATGAGTCACCTGAAGTTCAAGTTGAACCTGAAACAAATGCTACATTTAATTCCAATGAGGTCAAATTAGATTCTTTGATTTGTGATCCAGGTTTGCGGCCCTGATAACACTCTTATTATACATATTTATCTCATCGATTACATATTATATATCTATTATATTACATAGAATATCATGTTATTTGTGTAGAATTGTCACTAATCTGGTTGCAGGATTGAACGAGAGAAGGAAGTTAGAAATACCACTTAAAGGACGATAAAGTAACAACTACGATAAAAAGAAGGACTTGGAATGAAAATACAAATATAAAAGACCCGAATACGCCGGTCTTAGGACTATGTGTGGCGTACTTGCTTGGCGGGTAAATGAGATTGAATCTACACGAAGTACGGCGTACTTTCTACGGAGTACGACACACTTATCTTGTCAGTTACAAAGGCAGAGTTATTGATTGCATTCATTGTGAGGCCGATCACTTGTCCTCAATTACTGAACTCTGGAGTTAAACTAGGTCAAGTGAAGTCTTTAAATTGGAAGGAACGAACCAGAAGAAGAGAGCAACATCTAGAATAGTAGGGGAAAGTATACAAAGTGATATTGGTGAACTCATACCAAGTTCACCATATCAAGGTTGAATTGTAATCCTATTACTGTGACAGAGGGTAGGAGAACGAGCCAAGAGAGTTTTCTCTGTGAAACCATTTGTTCTTTCGTTGTAATCACTTTGGTACAATTCTCTATTTCTACAAATTATATTATGAAGTTTATGAAATCTATGTCAAATGATATGTGTTTTGTTACTAAGATAATGGAGTAGTCGTTCTTATGTTTATTCGGATGATGTAGTTATATGGTTGTTTACAATGTAATGTACGCTTGCTATTTGATACTATGCTTAAGTTTAATTGATGAGATTATGCTTGGATCATTATTGAATGTTTGATGTATCTCTGTGGTAGAAGCAGGTCGAAAGGGTCTGCCACTTTGGTATTATTTCAAGGCGTTTGTCTATGGCAACTTGGTGTTTACCTAGTAGAAATTGGTCAACAAAATGTTTATCAACCCATCCATGATCTTGTTTAATGCCTTATCTCATGTCTAACGAACTTGATGAGGAAATTGGCTTATGTATACTTCTGTTATGAACCATCCTTAATGCATTTGATATATCGAGAATTATAGGTCGAAAGGGATTCTTAATATGTTGGATAGTTATTTGTAGGAGTGATCACCAGTCATCTCTTGCTTATATATCTTGTTCATGATTGCTTGCTCATCATTTACTTGTTACTTCCTTGTTTCTTAGCCTAAATAAACATAACTTTCAATCATATAAACAAACAATCTAAATTACTAGTCTTTGAATAAGTGACAATCTAGGGACTTTACTTTGACACAATTGCTAACTTGGCTTTTCTACAATCTCTTGGGACGACCTGGTCTTACCTAAACCTTTGCTATAAACGGGGGTTATACTTTACCCATGTGTTTTATATATTAAGGAAATTGGTGAAATTAGTATTATTAATTTAAAGCTTTTTAAACACATCAAAGTTTTTGGCGCCGCTGCCGGGGGATTGGCATTGATAAAATCAAGTTGGTTAAGTGTTTTGAGACTTTTTACAAACATAGCCGTACAGTTTTCTGGCAAACTGAATGAAATATATGCTTTCTGAGACTAAGTGTACGCCGCACTTTCAAGTTTGTGCGCCGTATTCTCTGGAAAAATTTAAACTACGCCGGTTTTACTTTCTAAACCGCCGTACTTTCTGGAAAAATTCACAATGTTCACTAAGACAAAATCAGATCAAAACATAAACTTTTTAATGCTTAAATTCAAGGCTGAGAACATGAGAATTGCTTTTTATGTGCCTTTGGTATTTGGATTGACGCATTTGTTAATATGTTATGACTCATCGAATATACAAAAATATTTGCTTATTTGGTTAATTAGACATTTTCTTGTTTTTAATTGTTTATGCATAATAATAATCTGGATTATATGTTTAAATAAAATTATGAGGTATTCTGAAAACTACAAAAATATTTGCTTATTTGGTTAATTAGACATCCTCTTCTGGTGGTGCTCTCCCCAAACCCTAGAGAGGTTTGGGAAAGGGAAGATGATCTCAAAGTGGCAAAATCGGCTGGTATATATAGGCCAGGAAACTGCTACGGCGTAACGCTATTACTAGTTACGCCGCAGCTCATGATATCTTCAATTGATCTTATCCGTGAGCATCGTTACGGCGTAGTTGGAAGAAATGTTACGTCGTAATCTCAATTACGTCATAGATGATAAGTAGTGCTACGCCGTATTCTTCAATAAGTTCTCCCAGTTAGCCACGGACTCTTCAATACGTCGTAACATTGTTACTAGTTACGACATAGTCTTCAACATTTGGATAATTCCATGTCATCATAGGGTTACGGCGTAACCTCATCACTTAGTTATGCCGTAATCTTCAAGTTATAGATAATTCCACGTCATAATATTTTTACGGTGTAACTTCATTACATAGTTACGCCGTAGTCTTCTTGTAATGATAGGCTTAAGTCTTGTCTTGAGTCCAACTTCATCCATTTGTTGCTCCATACCCCATCAATAGTCCTGAAACAAAATATGAAGCAATAAGACTACATAATAGACAATAATAAGCTAAAATGACCCAACATGAGGGGAAATTGACACTTAAATATCAGGGTTATTTGATGTTATCAAATATCCCCCCACTTGAACTCTACTTGCCCTCAAGTAGACCTTTTTAGAAGTACTTTCAAAAAGACATTCACCATTATTACTAGGAAAACATTCATTTTAAAGAATATCTTATGCTAGAATTTCCCGAAGCCGAACACCTCACGAAAAGGGGAACAAACACTCACTCTCTCTTTATATTCTAAGTGTCAATTTTCAAGGTGATCACTCATTGCACAGTCATAGTATGTATTCTATCATAGGCTTGGCAGTTACACAAAACTCCCCCACTAGAGCTAAGGTCGGTACAACTCTCGAAGGCAACATTGGGTGAACATATATAAGGTTAAGGGTGTGGTGTCGTTACTAACATGCTACGGTGAAAGCGACAAAGGAAATGATACATGACTGGAACGCTGGGCAAGACACCAAGACCTGCTCGAATCCTTCATCTAAGCATGATTCACGACTAAGGGTAGGAATAGACATGGGATTTCACATAATGGGTGTAAAATGAAAAATAAGAAGCAAATAGTCCTACAACTAAGTCATCACCATTTACCGTTCGCCTAATGTCTAATCTTCAAAACCCAGAAATTGGATCATAGCAAGTAAATGTGCCATTAGAGGACGTCATTATGGGCACAAAACTTGATCTTCATGTTGGTGTAGAATTATTCACCAACTCTTTTCTTCAATTGTGACCGAAGTGGCCTCTTCGATACTAAGTCTTTATAAGCTCTTCATCAAGGTGCTATACATAGGTGCACCTGTTTATTTCAAATATCTACATACGGAATTTCACATTTTTTTTATTACAACAATATACATCCCCCCACTTGAGATGAACAATACATGAGAAATTGGGGGGTCTTCAAATGATCTTCAATGATATGTCTTTGTAGCTGTGATTCCTGAATTCATCCATTTAGACCTCGAACTAGGGCAAACAACAACTTCCCAATCATAGACTAGACTACACGGTAGGCTAAGGTGTAATGGTGTATCGAAACAATATATTTTGGGTAAGAATCGAAAGGAATGGCTCAAAAGGGTGTAACTAGGGGTATCTTGCACTAAAGATGAGTGCAACAAAAGGGTTTACACGGGGGTCGAGAAGTCGAGGTGACTAATCGATAAACACACACATATAAGGCTATTTGGGTGATAATCCTAAAACATTGCCTTCTAAAATTGTCCCTTCCAAACGTGTCTAGCACATTACTCGTCTATGGGTTTGAAATGATGTAAAAGCCAAGTTCTAAAGTTTACAAAACTACCGGCACACTCAATATTTTGATGGATTTTGGTAAACAGGGTGAAACTGAATAGGCTAATCCTCACCATATTAATTCAAGGGTTAAATGCGCTCGGCTAAGGTCTATTCTAGTTCGGTTAAGAAAAACATGTCAAAAGTTTTAAAAAAAGCAAAATTTTTCCAAATAAACTAAAAAAATGAGGGCTCATAAAGTTCAAGATAATTCTACTCCCGTCCCCCCACTTGAAATGTACAAAGTCCCTTTTGTACTAAAAATTAAGTAAATGTGAAGAGAAGGTAGAATTAAAGCGAGAACTTCCCTGAAATTTGCTCCAAAAAATGAAAGAAGGATCACGAGAACTCTTCGTGCCTTCAACTAGCCTTTATAAGCAAACTTCATTTCCCTGAAATCACAACACTACCACAAGCATAAATCTAAAAAATAAAAATAAAAAGAAAAATCCTAACTTACTTTCGTAGGAATCACGGTTGCATTTAGCATATGCAACAAGCCTTTTAAACCACTTGGTGTCCCAAGTGGACGAGTTAAGTCTCGTGAGGGCTTACAGGGAACATACCCACAAAGTTCATTTAATTACTATTACAAGTTTAGTATGTTTGAAAATATTTTGAAGGATACACCTCAGAGAAGTGTTACGGCGTAACCAAGGAAATGAGTTACACCGTAATCAGAGAAAACCTGGAGAGATCAGCTACGGTAGGAAGGTTATGGCGTAGTTGTAGTACAAAGTTACGCCGTAATGGCTGATCCAAGAGTATCAGTTTCTGCAGTAAACAGATTCTCTCGCTCCTATATGCTCTAATTCCTGCAAAAATATAAGACAAACATACAAACCAACAAAATTAAGGATAATACGGGTTGTCTCCCGTAAGAGCACTTTTGTTTATTAACGAGTCTTTAAGTTAGACTCATTCCCACGGTCGGTTGCTTATTGTTCTGGGTAATCATGCCCGTTCTAGTCATTCGTACTCGTGGGAGCATTTTTCCAGAAAGCTGGATCAATCATAGGATTTTAGCAGAGGTTTTCCATGTGAGGAAACCTAACTTTTGCCCACTCATCGTGGCATTGAACCTCAATTTGTTTGTTAAGCTGAACGTTACCGAACTTAACCTTAACCCAGTCTGCGAATAATATACCACTATATCCGACTTGCGCTTTCTTATGTGCATTGAAACATGCCCACTCAAAAAGTTTAGCCATAATATTCTCGGGAAACTTTCCTCCATCACATTCCTTCTGAAAAGGATCACATGTAGGCCATGCTTGAGTGGTACCTTCATTTGTCATCATTGCTGGCTTACAGAAGTGGACTGTCCATTCGGTAGTCTCTTGATCGTATGCTCCCACAACGTGATTTCTTAACCATGCATCCTTAATTATCCTCGAATCCTTAAAATACCACCAAACTCGAGCTTCAGTTGTCAATTTGTTCACTTGTTCCTTACCTCCTCTATTACATTTATTTATGAGAGGATTACATGATGGAATAATTATCTTAACCTTGTCCTTAATAACCCCTATAGGTTTACAACACTGGAGTATTCCAGTGACTTTTAACGGTCCCACTTCATAATCTAATTGCTTAATAATAGGCTCCTCATTATCGCTATCTTCCCCAGAGGAAGTGCTGCATTCATCAGCCGAAACTTCCTTGTCGTACTTTAAACAGAATGGATCATGCTTACAAAAGAGGTCATCAGGAACCTCAAACGTCTTAAGCGGAGGATCCATTGTACCCAATTGCTGATTCACATTTTTATTGCCCTGATCTGAGAAAAGACAAAAAATTTAGGTAATTTACGGCGTAATATCATAAATAGTTACGTCGTAACTCTAAAAACTTTGATAAAATAATTAGGCAACGACTTAAGATATCCATAAAAATTATACCTGCCATAGTAGGTTAAGAAAGGTGAAAATAAAGAGATAAAAATGGTTGCAGGAGTGGGAGTAAATATGCATAGGTAAAATTCTTATAAAGGATCTTCGTAGGTTAAAATATGAATTGGGTTGGACCTACGTTGTAAGTGTGAATCTGATTACGTCGTAATCTATCCTTACGGCGTAGTGTTAATATTAGCTACGCCGTAGTTAGAGAAATGATTGATAGCTACGGCGTAGTTGCTTCTGTGACTATGAGAAAATATTGAATTGTAATACGAGAGAACGAATTTCATACCTGGAAAGGTGTAGACGTCTCATAATGTTGTCAAACATAAACATACCTTAAAATCTTTCAACTAAACTGCTCCCCGGCAGCGGCGCCAAAAACTTGATGCGTATTTTCATCCTGTTTTACATTTATAAACTAAGACGTACAAGGATAAACACATACTAACGGGCAGGGTACCCGGTCGCATGTAGTAGATCCTAGGTAAATCCGAGTGTCGTCCCTAAGAGCTGTTGTGAAAGAGATCAAAGCATGTTATGTGGTAAAGGATAATAATGAGGTAATAGTATTGAAAAACATTCGTCACAATGCACATCACAGAATAGAATCAAGAGAAAGAAGGAAGAGATAAAGCTTTAATCCAAGTAATTCAGGTTATAGTTCAAGATCGTAAACATCGTACAGTGGCATAAATATCACTAAGAATTGCAGGGTAAGGTCATCATAGTATATCTTTCCTTCCTATCGCCTCAGGAAACATGGCGCATCCCATGTAGTAAGCCGAGGTTGGATATTTGGTTGAGTCATTAAGCGCCAAATCTAATAGATCACATTCGGTAGAGATCCGGCCTTTCGACGTCTTAAATCTCTCTAACTTCTTAAGTACCTCCGCTTGTAAGGTGGTCCTATGGTCAATTCTCACACAAGGCAGTATGGTCAGCTGTCATCCCTCCCATTTCCTTGCAATCCATCAGGCTAGTGTCCTATGGTCAATTCTTCTAGCCTACTAACTAAACTGGGGTCTTAATTCAGTTTAAGCTAGCGTAACAGATACAAATAAGCATATAATACTACCGAAACTAGTTCATGTGAATGGACAAAGAAGATATCTCTACGAAGCAATAAAAGAGAACAAATAACTGAATAGAACTTGAATTAATAATAAGTATTCATCAAATGATTAAGGGAAATCGTAAGAGAATCCAAACTCGAATACAAATGATTAATGTAGACGAGAGCTTTCATCTTCTAGCTCCTAACTCCTTCATCTTCTTCTGGTGGTGCTCTCCCCAAACCCTAGAGAGGTTTGGGAAAGGGGAGATGATCTCAAAGTGGCAAAATCGGTTGGTATATATAGGCCAGGAAACTGCTACGGTGTAACGCTATTACTAGTTACGCCGTAGCTCTTGATATCTTCAATGATCTTATCCGTGAGCATCGTTACGGCGTAGTTGGAAGAAATGTTACGTCGTAATCTCAATTACGTCGTAGATGATAAGTAGTGCTACGCCGTATTCTTCAATAAGTTCTCCCAGTTAGCCACAGACTCTTAAATATGTCGTAACATTGTTACTAGTTACGACGTAGTCTTCAACATTTGGATAATTCCACGTCATCATAGGGTTACGACGTAACCTCATCACTTAGTTACGCCGTAATCTTCAAGTTATAGATAATTCCACGTCATAATATTGTTACGGCGTAACTTCATTACATAGTTACGCCGTAGTCTTCTTGTAATGATAGGCTTAAGTCTTGTCTTGAGTCCAACTTCATCCATTTGTTGCTCCATACCCCATCAATAGTCCTGAAACAAAATATGAAGCAATAAGACTACATAATAGACAATAATAAGCTAAAATGACCCAATATGAGGGGAAATTGACACTTAAATATTAGGGTTATTTGATGTTATCAAATATCCCCCCACTTGAACTCTACTTGCCCTCAAGTAGACCTTTTTAGAAGTACTTTCAAAAAGACATTCCCCATTATTACTAGGGAAACATTCATTTTAAAGAATATCTTATGCTAGAATTTCCTGAAGCCGAACACCTCACGAAAAGGGGAACAAACACTCACTCTCTCTTTATATTCTAAGTGTCAATTTTCGGGGTGATCACTCATTGCACAGTCATAGTATGTATTCTATCGTAGGCTTGGCAGTTACACAAAACTCCCCCACTAGAGCTAAGGTCGGTACAACTCTCGAAGGCAACATTGGGTGAACATATGTAAGGTTAAGGGTGTGGTGTCGTTACTAACATGCTACGGTGAAAGCGACAAAGGAAATGATACATGACCGGAACGCCGGGCAAGACACCAAGACCTGCTCGAATCCTTCACCTAAGCATGATTCACGACTAAGGGTAGGAATAGACATGGGATTTCACATAATGGGTGTAAAATGAAAAATAAGAAGCAAATAGTCTAAGCCTACAACTAAGTCATCACCATTTACCATTCGCCCAAGGTCTAAACTTTGAAACGCAGAAATTGAATCATAGCAAGTAAATGTGCCATTAGAGGATGTCATTATGGGCACAAAACTTGATCTTCATGTTGGTGTAGAATTATTCACCAAGTCTTTTCTTCAATTGTGACCGAAGTGGCCTCTTCGATACTAAGTCTTTATAAGCTCTTCATCAAGGTGCTATACATTGGTGCACCTGTTTATTTCAAATATCTACATACGGAATTTCACATTTTTTTTATTACAACAATATGCATCCCCCCCACTTGAGATGAACAATACATGAGAAATTGGGGGGGGGGGTCTTCAAATGATCTTCAATGATATGTCTTTGTAGCTGTGATTCTTGGATTCATCCATTTAGACCTCAAACTAGGGCAAACAACAATTTCCTAATCATAGACTAGAGTACATGGTAGGCTAAGGTGTAATGGTGTATCGAAACAATATATTTTTGTTGAAACTTAAGACCTTGATAGATCTTAGAGCCTGTGGATCGTTAGTAATGTCTATGTAATCATAAACACATTAATAGAGAATATCTGCAACTTGTATTCTATCGCGGAATTTCAAATACAAGGACTACACAAAATACTAAGAATACTTTGATCCTCTATGGATCGTATATTAAACACGAATAATGTTTTCTTAACACGTACATAATGCATTAGCCAAGGGTTCCTTTTATACTACAAGAAACCCTAAAGCCTCCTACAAGAAACAAATAATGTTAAAACTATGACAGATATCCTACATATCTTGTCTTAAAATAACTAAACTCTATCTATTATAAAGCTACGGATACACTATATCCGAAGAAACACTTTATCCGCAGGAACACTACCATCAGCAGGAACCACTATAACTATCCGCAGGAACCTGTCAGTAGTATTTTTCAGCAGTAACTTCTAGAATTCCCAACAATCCTCCCCTAATCTTGAATTTGACAGGGTTAAGTTCAAGATTCTTGATAGATCGCCTAATAACCAAAAATGAGGATTGAAAGATGAACATATGCAGCAAAATGAACTACCAGCAGCAACCAACTATATGTCAGCAGCAACAAATAATCAGCAATAAAGAACAAGATTCCACAGCAACTCCTATCTTTGAGCAGCAACAGAATCAGCAGCAACATGAATAGATTTGATAAGCCTTTACCAAGTAGCTATTCACTCTTGGGCTAGCTAGTCCTTTGGTGGAATCATGGCATCACGCTGGTGAACTAGTAACCAGTCCAACACTTAGAACATGAATCATTGGTGTGTTGAAAAACCCTAATGATTTTTGGCAAATCATCACAGCCATAAACGGATTTGACAT
>LBNU01004943.1:24665-40618 GCA_014162995.1 Artemisia annua
GAGAACTCATACCTCCTAGGTAACCCGATCATCAAAGTGGGCGATCCTTCTAATCTCAATATACCATGCAACATCGGACATTTGCATATATGGAAAGCTTACATCGACTCTAGATCACCCATCAACATCATGACTAGAGCCCAATACAACTTAATAATGAAAAGTCAACTAGGGTACAGAATGTTCCCCGATAAGGGATGGATTAATAATTTAACAGGAAGAGTTAAGGGCCTACTGGTTTATGTAGGGAATTTTACCTATGTCACCGACTTTGTGATTGTAGAAGATATACGCCCAATAGTAGATGCAAGTGTGACCCAAGTAGTCCTAGGCAAACCATTTATCGAGGTCTCTAGAATGACTCATGAACCTTCCTTAGGGATAGTCACATTTAAGGATGAGACCGATGAGGTGAACTACCAAATGCCGTATAAGATAGAGCAATACCAACACTTGTCAAATGTTGAGAAGGAGCTCAAACAAGCGGTTTACTATAGGAATGATGAGGATAGACGTAGGGGAGTAGACTATGTCATGAAAAGGATTTTCGGTTTCTATAAGGATTGTTTGAACTTAGGGCCCGAGTACAAAACCGGAAAAGAGGATGACTTAGGAACCGAGACCAACGACGAAGTCACGTAACGTACGGTGACTTTGAGTCTAGCTAAAAGACTCGTTAATAAAGAAAAGCGCTTCTTGGGAGGCAACCCATGTTTTGTGTGTTTTTGTGTGTTTATTTGATTTTATTTGTTTCCGTATGTAAGTCATATTTCTTGTTATTGATTCATGCTTCAAACTAAATTGTGAAAATGCTTTATTTTGTTTTTAACTTTGTCTTAACTACATATAAAGGTATTTTGCAAAAGCTAAGTGTAAGGGAAATCTAAATTGGTTTATAAGAACGAATGAACATGAATCATAACAATAAAATTAGCCTACATATTAGTACTTGTTTGAGTCAAATGCTTGTATCGAGTCATAATGAATTTTTGCAGGAATTTCCAGGAGTAAGATTTAGTTTCCAGATATTTTTCCCGGAAACTTAAACATGAGAAATTCTGTCAGAACTCTTTCTGACGGGTCAGGGTTAACACCTGACCGGCGGCAGGTTATAATTTCTTGCAATTTTTGAAAGTTTTGTATTTTTCCGGATAACCTAAAAATTTTGTCAATATTAACTTATACCATCTCCAGGAATTCCTGCAATATATTCTCCACAAGCATCATATCTTATTATATAGATTTTACCGCCGATTTTACGCGAGGTTGGCTTTATTTTCTTCAGGTTTAGACAGGTTAATTTTGGAAAGAGACGTTTATATTTTGAAGGGAAGCTTTGAACGTCGTCTATCTTGGAAGAAGAATCTAACCATGTTACTTCAACTTATCCACATCAAACGATTCAGGGGAGTATTTGATTTCATTCTTTCATCTATTTACTTTACGTCTTTTAATTTGAAACATTGGGGACAATGTTCGGTTTGTTAAGGTGGTTAAGGGAAGGTAAATGAAAAGCACCGTTGAGAATATACCTACGCTTGATGTTTGCTTTGTTTGAATAGTAATTTGTAATAAAAACCAAGAGAAATGTTTGTCTAGGGCCAATTTTATGCGCCAATTTAAAATTTTTGCAACATCTAGAGTGAACATTGATCTTAATGAGCGTCTCATGGATACAATTGTAGATTAAGCACAAAACCAATACCACTAAAAATTTTTCCCCTACCCAAAATATGTAAAGGTTTTCCGCCCTAGAATTGGTAGGAAGAAGCAATCCATCTTTGATGCTATGATGCGTAGTACCGGTAGTAATTTAGATTCTTAGAACTTGCTTTAGGACCATCTCAAATCCACAAGTGAGACAATACCATTCGTGTAGGTTAGATTTAACTACCATGATAAGAGGCATTAGGATTAACCCATTGTTTTACAACCCGTATATTTGTTATAATTACATTGACTTCATTGGTTCACAGTACAATTCTCCCACACCTTGCGTTTATCCATTTTTGGTTACACGATACCCCTAGTACACCCCTCCGAGCCTATCCTTTCGTTTCGATCTTTGAGCATCTCTTACTCCAAAGTGAGAATTTGTTTACCCCCCACTAAATGTACGACTGATTCGTTGTGTTTTGGTGTTGTAAACAACAATATTCTCAAAATATCAACAAAGTGGTCAAAGTTATTCGTGAGTGACAACTAGACGTTAGAGAAATACAAGTACCTTTTAGGAAAAAGATTACCCCTCGTAGAACCGTGCAACTGTGATATATAGTGAAGACCGGGAAAGTGATTTCCCGGAGTCGTACCCCAACGGGTGTGATGGAAAGCTATGTTAAAGATCGGAGATTAAAGACTTGGGTATGTTTTGGATTGCGAAAATTGTTTGGAATTAAGGTACGTTAAATTAACGAAATTGGAAAATTAACGAACCGAGGAGAAATAAATTAACCTAAAGGGAACAAAAAGCAATTGGCAAACTAGGGGAATCCTAAAACACTACGGGAAACAAAGTTAGGTATCAGGAATCCTAAATCACAATCTAAAACAAACACGTAACGTTTATTTAAAAATAAACGTCACGCGCAAAATAAAACGTGAATTTTAAACACGAAAGGTCCTACGAGCCTACAAATAATTTTCTTACGCACTAAATGACAAAAGAAAATTTTGGAAAAAAGAAAATTAATTTTTTAATAAAAATCCTAATTATTATGAATTAATTACTAATTAAACTAAATTAAATCAAAATAAACATTAAAACTAATTAAATAAATCTCAAACTTTTCTGGAAATTAACTTATACTAAATTAGATTTAAGAAAAATAAAAAAGTTGAAAGAACAAGCTTCAATAAGCTGCTATAAGCTAAACAGCTTATATAAGCTTAAAAGAACACTTCTAGTATAAAAATAAAATATGGAAGATATAACTTGAGAAGACCCTAGGGCAGATGGTTTGTGGTGTAGTGTTGTGTGTCTGTGTGTGCTTGAGGTCCCAGGTTCGACCCCAAATTTTTGCACAAAGTTTCTTTTATTTTTTTTCTTTTTGCTTTTCTTTCTTGTTTACTGATTGCACATAGATTCAAACACAAACACAAACTCAATCTTACACTTTCTAAAAACAGATTATGAACACCAATCTTTGTTTGATTTTTACACAGATTGAAGAACAAGAATGAATGGCAAAAATTTATTTTTTTTTTCTTTGACTTTACAAAACTGCCTATGAACTCAAAAACTCACATGAGCTTCAAACAACAACAACAATAGAACATACAACAAGAATAATAACACAATAACAACAATGACAAGAACAGGAACAACAAGAACAACAACCAGATCCAATCAACTCAGTTTACTGAGTCATTCAGCATGCAGTTTCACAAGGGCTAAAAGAGACCTTATTATAAAGCACTAATTAAGCAAATTACTCTAAACTAAAAGCAAATCTAAAAAGTTAACCTAGAAGGCTCTACAAAACAGCAAGAATCAAGACTTAAGCTCAATTAGTGAATAATCTATGAGTAAAAGAAAAATGGGACAAACCAATAAGGCTGGGTGCAGGGCAGTACAATGCTCAAAGTGGTTACTTTGGAGTTAAATTCCAACAAGTAAATGACTTTCAAATTGAAAATTTCTTTTTGATTTTAATGGACAAGCAACCAGAGATTGTAAAACAACAAACTTTATTCATTTCCAACCAGAAATGAGACCTACAAATGATTTTGAAAACTGGCTCATTTTAACAACCATGTAATTTTGACTTTTTCCATTTTGGTAAACTTTGACTTTATTGAGATTTGGTTGAGCACAATTGATTCAATGATGTTTTTCAACCCTAAGTAAACCTAAATCAAGTGATTGTAACAAATTCTAAACTAAAATCAAGCTTATGACACCTAAAAGCTCCAACAGTTAAGCTGTTGGAGTAGTTAAGTATAATTTTGACTTTTTTCAATGAAAGTGACCAAGAATTTGGTCAATCTGAACTAAAATGAGCCTACAAGTAAAGTTCAAACAATACTTAACCTATTATAATAACAATAACACAGATTAAAAGCTTAATCCAAACACCTCTTAAAAACTGTTTTAGAATATTTAAAGAAGCAAATGAGAATATTAAGCTATGAAACTGGTTTATAAGATTACACTAGTTCAGATTAAACACCCATGAGTAGAAACAAACAACAATTAACAACTAAAGCTAACAGGGGCAGATTATGCAAGAAAAATAGAAATGTGGCAAAGTCTTACAAGTGGTCCAAAGCACAGAGCAAGGGGAACCAGAACTATTATCAATATCCTAACACTCCCATGAGTACTAAACCAAACTCCATAGCCATTTCTGCAACTACAGCTACTTCTTCTTTTCTTCTTTCTTCTAAAATTTTTTATCTTCCTTGAACTCTCTTTGATTTTTCTGTTTTTCTTTTCTTCTTTGATTTTTTTTTTGTGTTTCTTTTGATTCAATTGGCTTAAGCAAACTTAAAGCAACCTTCTTAGGTCAAACAAACAGTATTTAAAACAAGAGAACTAAAAACTTGAGAAATTGAGTAAAAACACGAATTTGCATAAACTGAATTTAAATTTTAATTGAACTGGAAATTTGAGATTACAATGTTAAACTAAGAATAAAAACAGAAGAAATGCTAAGAAAAGGATGCCTCCATGGCTTACAATACTAAGCTATTTATACTAACTAAGGTGGTAGGTACGAATTGACTCCTTGTGCTTGCCTCTCTGGAATTAGGGTTCCAGCTTGATCTCTTGAACCTTGTGATCAAATCCCACTCGTCCAATTGCTCCAAAAGTGATCCTAGCCATCTAATTGAATTTTGGCGCCAAAAGGTGTTTTTGAGTGGATTGATGAGCTGGGGTGTTAGGTATAGTTTTGTGAGGAGGAGGGAGGTAGGTGGAGTTGGGGAATGGTGAATTGGGGAGCTTTTGAGGTGGTAGGGAGGGGTGGAGTGTGCAGGTGGTGGTGATGGTGGTATATACTCTGGGTAAAAGAGGTGGAGGGGGAGAAGCAGTTTTGACTATTTGACTTGGGGGGGGTTATATAAAAAAAACGGGGTAAAGGGTTATAAGGGTATTGGGCTGAGATGATTGGGCTAAGGAGGAGTGGATCTGGTTATGCTATGGGTTTACGGATTTAATAGCAAAGGGTCCATTTGGTTTAGTGTTTAAACAAAGCCAAGGACTAAACTTTCATTTTCTGAATTCTCAAGGACTGAAATTGTCACATCTTCAAAGTATTACCAAGGGCCTATTTTGCCAAGTCTTGAATTCCCAAGGTCTTTTTGATCATTAAATTCAAAATGAAATATCCGAGGACAAAGTTGCAATTTCCAACCGCAGGGACCAAACTGTACAATCTCCAAATTTACCACCAGGATCATTCCTGCCAAAGTTCATTAGTGCAAGGACCATATTGTTATTTCCAAAAGATTTTTAATCCAAGGACCATTTTGACACAATTTCAAAGTTCAGGGACTAAACTTGACAATTTGTGAAACTTTACACCAAAGGACCAATTATGACAACTTTAAATTTCTAAGGACCTTTGATGATTTCTTTTTCAAATTTCAAGGCTAGGGACTGTTTTTGACAAGTTTTGAAAGTTGGGGGACTGAAACTGCCATTATGCAAACTTTGTACAATTTTCATTTGTTTTTGAATCATTTTGCATTTAAAACATATGAAACACCGATCTTTGGTATTTTTTCAGTATTTGGATGTGTTTCCGAGTATTTTCACGTGTTTGGCAGTTAAAATATGATAAAAATGATGAGTATTTACACACTCATCAATCCCCCACACTCTTGAGTATTGCTAGTCCCTAGCAATCGTTTATGAAAGTTTAATGGATTTGAAGATCTCTTTACAAAAAGCCATCTCTTCTGGAGTAGCCAAATGTTTCGGTTCAAGTAAGAACTATGGTAACCGATAACCATATGATTTTTGAGGCAAATCATCAGCTTCCAACGGATTTGATTTGTCTTTACCAAAAGCCGTTTGCTTTTGGACTAGCAACTCTTGATGGACAAAGGTCAACATCTTGGTGAGTCGATTACAATTAATGGTTTTCCAATGCCTTTACCACAAGCCATAATCTTGCGGGCTAGTCTACTCTTTACCGAAGATATGGTGAGTTGAGCACACATACAATTTTTGGCAAATTGCAAGCCATCAACGGATTTGAGATATCTTTTACCTAGAGCCGTTTGCTCCAGGATTAGCCAATCTTATGTGTGTTATACATGGTGGATTGATTACCATTTATTTCACTAGTGGCAAAGCACTTTCAAAAAAATTTTTGCAAAATGAGGGAATATGGCTTAAAAAGGTACATATTTGATAAAATTTGCCAAAATTCCCTCCCCCACACTTAGAAATGAAATTGCCCTCAATATTCAAAGTCCCGGCTATTATGCCGATACTTTAAAAACAGAAAAACATAGATTTGGGCAAGTGTGGAAATATCATTTTTAAAAGAAATGAGCTAAATACTAAAGCTTCCTTAAATAGAAGCTATCACTTCCTTTAAAAATGATGATGATGATGTTTTTTTTTTTTTTTTTTTTTTTTTTGTTTTTTTTTTTTTTTTTTTTTTTGAAAAAGTAGGGGAAACTCCCCCCACTTGTGTTAGAAAATAGGAGGAAATCAGATCACGGGTGACAAACCCATGCAAGGCTATTGTTTTTTGTTCACCGAGTCCGCTAGCTTGACTCGATCCCCGCACTCATTGGTCCATGGGGATGGTTTGGAGATCGGGACAACCATCGATGGTATGTCCCCTCCAAAAGTAGTGCTTCAGTCTATGACCATTAAATTTAAAGTTTGGCCCGTCGGTTTGAGATAACTCGACGGTGCCATATGGAAAAACTTGAGTAACGGTATATGGTCCAGTCCATCGGGTTTTAAGCTTTCCCGAGAAAGATCTTCAACCTAGAGTTGAAAAGAAGGACTCGATCACAACGTTGAAAACGCGGTTCTTAATTTTGGGTCATGTAACTTCTTTGTTTTCTCTTTGTAGATTAAAGAGTTTTCGTAAGCTTGATCACGGAGGTTCATTTAATTCATTGAGTTGAACTTTCCTATGATCACCCCGCGGACTTAAGATCGAAGTTAGCATACTTAAGGGCCCAATAAGCTTTGTGCTCGAGCTCGATTGGTAGATGACACGCTTTTCCATAAACGAGCTTATATGAGTACACCCGATGGGTGTTTTATAAGCCGTACGAAAAGCCCATAAAGCGTCATCCCAACTTATCCGACCAAGAGGCAACGATTGTCGCCTAGTCCTTTCAAGATTCGCTTTAAACCTCGGTTTGAAACCTCCACTTGCCCACTAGTTTGTGGGTGATACGCGGTAGCAAGTCGGTGTGTGCACCATACTTAAGCATGACTTTTGCAAATTTGTCATTGCAAAAGTGAGTACCGCGATCACTAATGATGGCACGGGGAGTTCCAAACCTAGCGAAAGAGAGACTTAAAAACTTCCACAACTACTCGGGCGTCGTTAGTGGGAACGCTTTGGCTTCAACCCATTTCGACAATAATCGACGGCCACGAGTAATATACTTGTTCCCTCGTGAAGACGGGAACGGCCCCATGAAATCAAACCCATACATCAAAAATTTCACAAACTTGGATGACATTTTGTGGCATTTCATCCCGTTGTGTAATCTTTCCTTGAACGTTGACAAGAGTCGCAAGATTTGACTAAGTCATGGGCATCTTTGTAAATAGTGGGCCCAATAGAAACCGGAATCAAATACTTTTCGAGCGGTGTAGTTCGGGCCATGATGTCCCCCGGTGGGTCCATTATGACAAAAGCTTAAGAATTTCCATGGCTTCTTGCCATGAACACACCTACGAATGACTGATCCGCACAAACTTTGAATAAATAGGGGTCGTCCCAAAAGTAGTGATTAACATCTTGAGAAATTTGGTCTTTTGTTGGGACGACATCCCTTTCACAATGAATTCCCGCGCATGGTATTTGCAAAATCGGCAAACATGGGGTACTAGAATCACCACGACTAGAAATCACATTAAGTGTCTCGAGAGGAAACGTTTCATTTATTTCCTTTTTCTCGAGCTCACTTTGATGATGGTTTTCCAATCGGAAAAGATGATCAGCAGCAAGGTTCTCGGCTCCTTTTTTATCCGAATAAGGATATCAAATTCTTGTAGGAGAAGAACCCAACGGATCAACCTCGGCTTTGCATCTTGTTTAGCAAAGAGATCTTGAGAGCCGAGTGGTCCGTATACACTATGCTTTTAGTCAGATTTAAGTATGGCCGAAACTTTCAAAAGCATACACCACGGCTAGTAATTCTTTTTCCGTTGTGGTGTAGTGAGCTTGAAGCTTCGGTTAACGTTTTGCTTGCATAATGAATCGGCTGAAAAATACTTGGTTTTACGTTGCCCCAAAACCGCACCCATGGCAAAATCGCTAGCATCGACATAAGCTCGAAAGGTAGGTTCCANNGAGTAATGAAATCTAAGTAAACACAATTTTCTCCATATTGTTTTCACAACCACAATAGTTTAGATATTTATTTATTTTAATTTGCATAAGTAGTAAACTTGGGTTAGTTGATTAACAACTAATTCCGCCCTTCTTCCAAAACCGAGATTTTAATTGCTTTCATAAAAAATATAAAAACACAAAAAGAATCCTCTTCCACCCTTAGACCTTTAGAGTAGTTTTTCTAACCTAATGAACACTATTTCCTGTGAGAGAACGATCAATCCCCCGTACTTACCACTATCCTATACTACATCGGTCAGGTACACTGCCTGGTGGGGTTGTAAGCCTCTTGAGATCCCTCGAGAGGTAAAACCTGTTGTAAGGTTACAAAACCACGCATCAAGAAACATGAAGACCATCAGTAGTATCAGGTTCCTCAACAAAAGCCTCTCTAGTTGGACTAGAAGACCTCTGTATGTGAGAGGTAGATGACTCATCATGAGACTCATAAAGAGAAGTAAAAGTAGGCTCAGCATGTGATTCCATAAGGGGCTCATCTAAGGATTGTTCAGACACATGAGGTGGACTAGTGGTCATTTGGTCAGAGGTATGCCTAGGAGATGTGGAGGCTTAGTCATCAACATCCTCATTAGCAGACTGTGTTGGGTCTGCAGGGATATTGACTTGCTCAGTAGGAGCAACAGGTGTGGGAGAAGAGGGNATGAGACTCATAAAGAGAAGTAAAAGTAGGCTCAGCATGTGATTCCATAAGGGGCTCATCTAAGGATTGTTCAGACACATGAGGTGGACTAGTGGTCATTTGGTCAGAGGTATGCCTAGGAGATGTGGAGGCTTAGTCATCAACATCCTCATTAGCAGACTGTGTTGGGTCTGCAGGGATATTGACTTGCTCAGTAGGAGCAACAGGTGTGGGAGAAGAGGGTTGCTGAGTATCCTAAGTAGCAGATGCAGTTGCATCAGCAGCATTGGATGGACCAGAAGCTGCAGATGAGGATGTCCCTGCATCAGCAGCAACTGGTGCAATCCCACCAGCAGCATTAGGCTGAGGTGGTTGTCCACCATCAGCAACATCACCTGCTTTAGCATTATTGCCACCAGGCAACATAGCTGGTAAAAGAGGCCAATGTTCCCCGTTAAACCCACTGTTCATATTAGAAAAGACTTTAGTAGTTAAAGGGACAATGGGGTAATGTGTCCTGTCTTGGGTTTCTATGCCTATTATTATTTGTGAAAACCTAGGATACATTAAGAACTTATTTTTCTTAGCACTAACATTATCACACATACACTGAAAAATATATCTTGAAAAATCAAAAGTAGTACCCTTTGATAAACAGACAATAGCACAACCAAGATGAGTGGAGAATTGATCCCAGCCTCCTGACTTTTGACTAAGACACTGCAACAGGGTATGCATCAAGAATCTCCATTTGGGGCACAACCTATTCTTGTACCAAGCATTAGTAACTTCTCCGTGGTATCCAATATCTCTCAACCCAACAAGTATGATTTCCCCGTCAGTATGATAGACACCATGTTTATCATTCAACTGAAGCTTAGTACGAATCAAATCTTCAGTTACCACATACTCGACCCATCAATAGTTGCAACCAACATTGTTGGATCTTCTTTTGGCTCTCTTCTAGTAGTGGCCCAAAATTGGCGAACAAGAGACTCACAAATGAGGTCAGGGCTACATGTGAGAGCAAAATGGAGTTTGGACCTTTTCAAGAACTCCACCATTGGTTCAAAAACTTCATGAGCCTGGGTTTTGCCTTTTCCTAAGTAAGCAACTTTATTGTGATCCTTTTTGAATTCTAGGGAAGCCATTGAAGACAAGATACTGAGTAAATGGTTAATGGAGAGGTGCGTGGGAATGAATGATAGGAAGTTATGAAATGGGGAGATTATAAAGGCAAAGTGAATCAGTTATTTTGGGCGTGGGATACACACGTTAGGGTATTTATGGAAGTTACCCAAATCGTGGTAATGAATTGGCAAAGGATCGTGAAACAAATCTTTGACCAATTTTGACTTTCAAGTACCGCCCAAATAAACCCAATTATTACCCTTCAGCAGCAACCAAAAGTCAATCGGCAGCAACTAGTGGTCAATCAGCAGAAACCAATTGCAAATTAATCTGTAGTAACCATTTATCCGCAGTAACCATCTATCAGCAGAAACCAATTACCACAGTAAATTACTATCCTTTTGGTCAACGCATCATCTAGAAGGTAATTTTACTCTCCAACCGTCCCTATTAAATTCCATTAAATCCCACTTAATGATCAAATCAAGCCTATAAATTAGGCCACAAATCACAATCACCCCAAATCATCAAATCCCTAAACCTTAATAGTCAATTATCCACCAAATTCTCTCAACCCATAAAAATCATGAACTCTAATCCAAACTCTGTGGATATCTCATCCGATTCTTCATCGGACATAGAAGATCATCCATGGGGAAATTATTATCTACCATGGTGCCCTATTAGGTCATGTCAGACCAAGGAACAAGCCCGTAAGAAGAAGCATGATGCACCTGCTCCTTCTCCGTCTTCTTCTTCCTCAGATTCTGATGAAGATTTGTCACAGCTTCCTCGCTGGGCGTATGATTCAGATGCATCTGATGACACTAAGCGTTTGGAGAAGTTCTTCAAGGAAGACCAAGAAGAAGGACCTTCTCAGCCTCTAACACACCACACTCCACTTTCTGAGTATCTTACCAGTGACATGGAGAGAGTGGTAGCCGGGATGAGTAGGATTCCGGTTCCCGAATCTGCTGATGATCCAAACCCATGGATTCCATACCAACCACCTTCAAGAGAGCTTGTCTCTCCCTTCCTCAGTACTTCAGATGAGGAATCTTCAGAGGAGGAAGATCCATCTTTCAATCCTCCACCCATACCGGAGAGGCCTCAGTCTTCTCAACCTCGACGACGAACAAGGAAAGCCAATCCCCCTCTTCCTAAGTCAAGGGAAGTAATCATTGGGCTACCCTGTCCCAAGCTCTATGAGAACTTCACCAAGAAGAAGGGTAAGAAGAAGGTTGAGGATGTGAAGGGGAAAGGAAAAGGAAAGATGGAGTAGATGTTAAGGTGTCTGGTAGTTGGTGTTTGTTTTGTTAAGTTTTAGACGTTTGGATTGATTGTAATTCCCTCCTTTAATAATGAATGAACTTTTGTTTTTCTCTTAATTGTCATTCAGATTGTTCTGTACTTAAGTTTGATTCTTCTGAAATAATCCAAACATTCTATCAGCAGGAACTACAATCAGCAGGAACTGTATTAGCAATCCGTAGGAACCACTTAATCAGCAGAAATCACCCTCAGCAGTATTGTGCAAAATATCTTTAGAACAGATCTTAGGGTATTTACTCTACCACCTAATACGCATTAATGGACCTAAACTTTGACTTTTGCCTATAAAACAGATCCAAAACTTACACAAAACCTAATTATCCATCAATAGCAAAAACCATGAGCTCAAAACCCCAAATTATTGAACCTCCATCTGATGCTGCAATCGAAATTGAATCACCAACAAGGAGCACAGATGAATCCCCAAACACAGAGAAGAACAACATTTCCAAAAGGTCATCTAAGAAGAAGATGAATGATGTTGGAACATCAAGCAAGGTGTCCAATCCGGCCATGTCACCGGAATCTTCTGAAGACTCCAATCCTTGGATTCCTCTCCAACCACCTTCTAGGGAGCTCATATCACCTTTCCTTTGTACTTCCTCAGATGAGGATGAACCCCAAAGTCAAGCTCCCTCAACTCCAACAGGATCAGCAGAAAATTCTTCCAAACTTCCAAACTGGGGGTTTGATTCAGATCTCTCTGATGATGATGGGAAGGGCAAAGGGAAAGGAAAGGTGGAGTAGTGTCAGGGTTAAGAGTCATGATCCAAGTTTTGTCAGGGTCTTGTAGTTTCACCATCTTTTTGTAATAATCATTTATGATTAATGAATTTACATTTCCCTTAACTGTTACTTTGATGTTTGTTTCCTGAGTACACTTAATTATTTCAATTCTACTGATATGAGTCAATTCTATGAATGCAGTCACACCTCAGTAGTAACATTTATCAGCAGAAACAGGAACATCAGCAGAAACAAAAACATCAGCAGAAACACGTATCTGCAAAACAAACACACTGAACAAAACACACAAGACAATCTAAACCTGATAATGGTTAGTATATACAACAAGTAACCTGCATAACAAAGTTAGTAAACATACAAAATACATATTCTACAAATCCTTCCCAAAGGCATGTGCCTCCCCTCAGGCCTATGCCTCCCCTCAAACTTAGCAATCAAGGGTTAACCATCCCAATATGGACAACTAAGTGATTAAACCTAGGTGCATCAAAAGCCTTTGTTAATAGATCAGCCACATTATCATCTGTATGGATTTTAAGCACCTGAATTAAGTGTTTCTCATTTGCATCCCTAATAAAATGGTGCCTAATTTCAATGTGCTTAGTTCTATTATGATACACTGGATTCTTAACAATGCATATAGTACTTTGGTTATCAATAAAGATTTTAGTGTTCATGAAATTGAACCCATAATCAAGTAGTTGATTTTGTATCCAAAGAACCTGGGCACAACAGTTAGCAGCAGCAACATACTCTGCTTCAGTAGAGGAATTGGCCACAATAGTCTGCTTCTTGCATTGCCAAGAAATCAAGCTTCTTCCAAGGAATTGGCAACCTCCAGTAGTGGATTTTCTATCTAAATTGGCACCAGCATAATCACTGTCACTGTAGGCTTCCAACACAAAAAGAGACTCTCTTGGGTACCAAAGACCAAGTTTGGGTTGGCCTTTAAGATACTTAAAGATCTTCTTCACTGCATTGAGGTGGGAAGTCAAGGGTATGACTTGATGCCTAGAACAAGCACTGACTGCAAATGTAATGTCTGGCCTTGAAGCTGTCAAATACATAAGTGAACCAATCATGGACCTGTACAAATGAACATTGACAGCAGGATCTGGTTCAAGGTTATGCTTTGTTTTGGGAGTTTCATAGAGGGTAGTTGCAGTTCTGACATTCTCCATATCAAACTTCTGAAGTATGTCCTTCACATATTTGTCTTGGCTGATAAAAATACCATCAGGCTTTTGCTGCACTTGTAGACCCAAGAAGAAAGTTAGCTCTCCCATAGCACTCATCTGAAATTCACCCTTCATCAAATCCTCAAATTCCCTGCACCAAGCTTCCTTAGTGGATCCAAAGATGATGTCATCCACATATACTTGCACAAGAATGATATCACTTGAATTCTTCTTGATAAAGAGGGTCTTATCAATTGCTCTTTTTCTGTAACCATGCTTCAGCAGGAATGCCGATAGCCGAGCATACCAAGCTCTTGGTGCTTGATGAAGTCCATAGAGAGCTTTTACTACTTTGTACACATGGTTAGGATGCTCTGTGATGCGCGGGATTGCGACCACGCACTAGGGTTTTACTTCTCAAGGGATCTTGAGAAGCTTGCAATCCCCACCAGGTAGTGTACCTGACCGATGTAGTATAGTGTAGTGGCAAGTACCGGGGGATTGATCATTCTCTGCGGGAATAGTGTCGTTAGGATTGAAAAGCTACTCTAATAGGTCTAGGGGTGAGGGAAGATTCTTTTTGTATTTTTATATTTTAACGAAAGCAAGTAAAAATCTCGGGTTTTGAAAGAGTGGGCGGAATTAGTGGCTAGTCAACTAACCCAAATAACTACTAATGCAAATAAAATAAAATAACAAGAAAGTAAATGTTTGTGAAAACTAATATGAAGAGAAGTGTGTTTACTTAGATTTCCTTACTCCCTAACTATCTTTTACCGATTGATTAGTGTGTATTAATTGCGTGGATGACGGATTGTATTCCTTAATACCATTCGTAGGGGTGTGTACGGACTTCCCCTAACTCTATGAACTCCTACTTTACTCCTATGTCGAGCCGGCTAAGAAGCTCCTAACATGGGATCACTAGAATTCACTCATGCATTAAATACAATCAAAATAACCTTAGTACACCTTGGTTCATGTTTCTTAAGACGTTCAAGCATGTTACCAACCGGAAGTCTGCCAGTTTTCTTAAGCCTAACATCGATAATCACCCATCCAATACAATTAATAACACACTATTCAATCAATAATCAATAGTTAGGTTTCATTAGATCTAAGCAAACCTAAAGAAAACCTAGCCTAACATGTTAAATAAAAGACAAGAACAAGATAGAATCAAACAACACATACACATATTGAATGATTAATTGATTACTTATCTTCAATGTAACATGGAAGATCCCAAGGTTAAAAACCTTGAAAAAGCTGCTAAAAATCGTCTAGGGTTTCTCCCTTAAAAGTTCCACACAAGTTCCACACTTATGACTAAAAATTATGCGAATATATATAGAAAAATAGATCTGACGGCGTTACGTTATAGCCTTGACGCCGTCACCTCGCCGTGGTTAGGGTTTCTTGATAGCCTTTGATGCGCGTGGATTGCAACACGCACTTCGTTTTACCTCTCGAGGGATCTCGAGAAGCTTGCAATCCCCACCAGGCAGTGTACCTGACCGATGTAGTATAGTGTAGTGGCAAGTACCGGGGGATTGATCGTTCTCTAACAGGGAATAGTGTTCGTTAGGTTAAAGACTACTCTAATTAAGGTCTAAGGGTGGAGGATGATTATTTTTGTATTTTTATGTTTTTATGAAAGCAGTAAAATCTCGGTTTTGAAGGCGTCTTCCTTTCGCCCGCTTTTTCTTGTTTTGCCGGCGGCCTTGGTGGGCCTCCGGTTTCCCCTCCGCTCGTGTTCCGCCTTCGCGCGTCCTTTTCCCCTCTCCCTTGCTGTTTCCTCTCCGCTCCGTCTTCCTTCACGTTCCTCCCTCTGTATCTGTGTTGTCTGCTTTCTCTGTTTGTGCTTTTCTTTCCTTCCTCTCGCGCCTCCTTCCTTGTGTATATGCACTCGCTCTCCTCCCCTCCCTTCTGCTTCTCTTTGTGCTGTGTCTGTTGTCTTGTGCTTTGCGCTGCCGTTTCATCTACTTCGACTTCCGCCCTGGCTCCCCTCCTACTCCGGTACCCCCTTGCCCGTCTTACGGGACAGTGCCTTCGTCTGTGCGCTTCCTTCGCCTTTTCCGGTATCTCATTCCTGCGTCGGTTGCTCTCGGTAGCCGCGTTCTAGCTCGGCATGCTTGACCGTCTGTCTCATCCAGTCAGCGGTCCGGCGCTTCTCGCGTTCGGCCTGCCCCCTCCCACCCGCTTTAGACTCCCCCCGTATCCCCGCCCCTCCCCTCCTCCTTCCCTGGTCAACCTGTTCTGGGCGTCATCCCTCTCCGTACATACCCTACTTTCCCCCCCATATGTGTTATCAACTTTCATTTTTAATTAGCAGTACAGTAGATAAATTGGTTCGTTGCTACGCACTAATTCCGCCCACTC
>LBNU01004944.1:20232-40692 GCA_014162995.1 Artemisia annua
CCATCAATCCTGATGAATTAAAGCGTACTATTACAATAAAACAAAACTACTTAATAAATTGAATACATGCAGGACCTTCTTACAGCTCTAGTATCTTCGTTTGGGGCGTGTCTTGTGTTGCTTGTTCGTCTGAATTCGACTCCTTAAGGTTATGGTGCACACCAAATTCGTCTAGGTCTTGGGGTATTTATAGTTTCTGTCTGAGGGCTCGATGCGGCGCATTGAGTAAGTAGATGCGGCGCATTGACTTAACTTCGCGTGGGGTCCAAAATTAATATATTCTGGAATATTCGTACACCGCCTTTAGATGCGGCGTAACTTGATTCTTGTATGCGGTGCATGTCCTTCAGTTGTCTTGGATTATTTCTGGTGAAGTCTTGATAGTGATACTCCGTATGTTAATTGTATAAGCGGCGAATCTGGAGTAAAACAAGCTTGATCTTCTTCTTTGACCAAAGTTTCATATGTGGCGCATGGTATAATTCCATGCGGCGCATTCTTTAAAGTCAGGAAATGGTCTTCGAATTCACCAAAGTATGATACTGCGGCGTATCTGTTGAGTGAGATACGGCGCATCTTCTGGATTTCAATAGAGTTTTGACATCTTGCTCATTTTGCTCCATAATTAGTCCAAAATCGCCAAGTTTCACTTATTACCTGTTTTTACCTGAGAATCACTAAAGTAAACATTAAAGCACCGATTCTCATACATAATAAAGTAAAAAAGTTAAATAAATAGGATAAATGATGATGATAAATTGTTCTTATTTAAGTTCATTAGTTGCGCCGCATTAAATAAACTGACAGAATGTTCAAAAAGAAAATAAAAATACAGAAAAGTGAAATGGATATGACCTGTGCAGATGATACGCCGCATCATATGATGGAGATGCGCCACATCTTCTGCAGGTCTGACAGACTCGACACAAACAGAAAAATAAGATAAAAATTCTGAGTTGTCTCTGGGTCAGCACTTGTCTTTATACTAGAGTCTTCAAGTTAGACTCAAGTCAGCTCTTAGTATCTATCATTGAAAGAGTCGCAGGCGTCGCGCTCTCTCATTCTCAAACTTGTCACATTTAACTTATCTTGCCCATCTTCGATCTTTACGCTATTTCTTTTCAAGATCTGTTCAAACAAAGCTCTATCCCTTTCGGGTAGTGATGATAAAACGGTAGATGGGAAATTATTGTTATTATTTAGACATAAATAAGCAAGATGTGGTGGCAGCTCAACAAACACCTTTTTATGTTTATTAGTATTTCTAGTCTTTCTACGCTTGTTGATAATAATATAGTCATACCACTCATCATCCGAATCAATTAAATCATTGTTTCCATATTCACTAGGTTCATTAAGATCAATAGATTCTTTGGATTCTTCATTGTTTAGGTTAGGTGACAATTTTTGTATCAAAGTTTCACCCATAAGCCTAGCTTCTAGGTCGAGGTCCAGTCTTTCATGTAATCCTAGCATATATACGTTTCTAATTATGCTTTTAGTTGGATTTTCACATTTATAGACTAATTTGTCATCCCCCACTCTTAATGATATTTTCCTTTTAAACACATCAATTTTAGCATGAGCAGTAGACAAGAAAGGTCGTCCAAGGATTAAAGGAATCTTAATATCCTCAGGCATATCTGGTATTATAAAGTCTACGGGGAACACAAATTTCTCCATCCTAACTAGTATGTTTTTAGCAATCCCCTCAGGTCGTTTTACTGTTTTATCGGCCAATTCAATAAGCAGCTTAGTTGGTGTTAATTTTCCTAGGCCTAGGGTATAGTAGTGAATGTCTTAAAGGGCATGAAACTAACGCTAGCCCCTAAGTCAGCTAATGCATTTTTGAAAGACATGTTATTAATTGAACAAGGTATGGTAAAACTTCCTGGGTCTTTTTCTTTATGAGGCAAGGCGTGTAAATCGGTTACAAAGCTCTCTTCTTTCATTGCAGCCTTGATCTCCTCTTCAATCCTTGATTTTTCCTTGAGTAGCCTCCTAACACTGATTGAAGAGTTAAAGAAATATTAGGGTTTTAAAACATTACCATTCTTCAATCTTTCAGGAAAAGATAAGTTAGGCATGACTTCTTCGGTAGTAGTTATGGCTTTGACATGATCTCTTGGATTAGTTTTGGTTGAGCTAGGTAGGCCTCCAATTCCCCTTTCTTGAAGAACCTTGCCCATCTGACCAATTTGTTGCTCTAAGTTTTTGATCGAAGCACCTTGGTTTCTGGTGATAGTTTCTGNATGACTTCTTCGGTAGTAGTTATGGCTTTGACATGATCTCTTGGATTAGTTTTGGTTGAGCTAGGTAGGCCTCCAATTCCCCTTTCTTGAAGAACCTTGCCCATCTGACCAATTTGTTGCTCTAAGTTTTTGATCGAAGCACCTTGGTTTCTGGTGATAGTTTCTGTTGAAGCTCGGATTTCTTTGATCAAAGCAGTGTTCTCTTCATGTCTTTTAGCAGCATCAACCATAATTTGCTTTAAAGTATCATCCAAAGTTTGCCTTCTCTCTTGATACGTGGGATTTTCATCGTTCTTTTGATAGTATCCTGGAGCAGCTTCCCTAAACTTTCCTGATGGTTGGAATGGTTGACCAAATTGTGTGTAGTATGCTTCTTCAAAGGTTTCACTTTCATTCTTTGTAGGGCAATCCTTGGTGTAGTGAGGTCCTTGGTATTTTTCACATCCAACTTGGGCAACATATGTTTGGTCATCTCTTTTCTTCATATCTCTACTAATCTTATCCAATTGAGCTTGTATAGCAGCAAACCCGTCAAAATTAGTGCTGCTCTTAGATCTGGTAGAGGTTTCACCGTGCCATTTTTGAGAATGATCAGCAGCTTGTTGGACGGCTTTCCTAGCATTTGTTGCACTCATTTGTGGTACAGCTCCCTTTGCATCCAAGATTTGTCTAGTAGGTACATCCAATCCTTGATAAAATAATATTACCTCCTGCATTGTGGTTAGATAGTGTTGAGAATATTTCACCAACAAGTCTTTGAAACGCTCCCAAGCCTGATAGAGGGTTTCATCGGGCTCTTGCTTAAAGTTGTTGATAGCCTCTATCTTTTTAGCAGTTTTAGCAGGTGGACAATATATTTTGAGGAATTTGCTCTTCAGTTCATCCCATGTTGTGATTGAACCTGCTGGTTCATTTCTTAGCCACTTATTAGCAGCTCCTTTAAGCGAAATTGGGAAGATCCGAAGCATAAGTTGATCATCAGAGACTCCTTCTGTAGTAAGTAAATCTGCAATCTCTAGGACCTTTTCTACATGTTTATTAGCATCTTCATTTTCTGTCCCGCTGAAAGCATTTTCTCTTAATTCTTTGATAAACTGATCCTGCAACTCAAACTTTGACTTTTCGTCAAACTTTGGTCTAGCAATCCCTTAACTATAGTCTGATCGGGTTTTGTTCATGTATTCTTCCATGGTTGTTGCTTCCGTCATTGTTTCTGTTTTTACTTCCTCCTCTTCTTGCTCAGAAAAATAATCAAGCTCAATCGAACTTGAAAGGTCAAAGCTTGTTGTGTTGAAAAGCTTTTTAAGTGAATGAAAAGCTCGTTCAGGTTCTTCGAAAGGTTTAATTAGGTTCTTTGTTGAACTTCTGGTCATGCACTACCTGAAATAATCACAAAAGCATCAGTAGGGTATGTTCAAGAAAGTAAAACATCAAAAAATTAGCAATGAAAACGGAATGCGAAGAATAAAAGTTACTGGTATCTGCAGGTGATGCGCCGTATCCTAGAAAAAGGATACGCCGTATCTTATTTCGTTAAAATTAAAATCAGAATTTTACTCAGAAAACCGATACACCGCTTTTGAATTAGAATGCGCCGTATCTTATTAAATGTCAAAAATCGATTATATTTATAAAAATTAAATGCGCCACATAAACAGAAGCTAATGCGCCGTATTTTCGTTACGCTTAAAAATACAAGATTTTTGATTCAGTAAATGCGCCGTATCGATAAAAATCGATGCGTCGCTTCTATTAATTCGAAAACTGTTTTTTTATTAAATATATTATACCCCGTATCTGTGAAAACAGATGCGTCGTATAGCGTTAGGGTTTTCAAAATTTTCTTTTAAAAACAGAATACGCCGTATCCAGGGGATAGATGCGTCGTCCCGAATTATTAAATGCATTGTATTTTAAAAATTAAAACGCAATACGCCGTATCTGAGAATCAGATGTGCCGTATCATTTTATCAGCACAATACAACGACAACAGTTAATGCAAAAAACTAAGAAATCTAAAAATAAAAATAAAATTACAGAAAATAAAATAAAACAAAAACAGAAAATATACAAATTATACAATGAATCAATATAACTAATATACAACAAAGTTAGTGGTTAGAATCTAAAAACCTAATAAAAAGAAAAATTTAATTAAATTACTAATCAAATTAACAAATAATAACAATTCACTCCCCGGCAGCGGCGCCAAAAACTTGAAGCGGTCGCGATGTACCGTTGCGGTCTAGTAGTATTAATGCTTACTCAAGTTTTAAATTTATATTTAGCCGACTTATCAATAACACACACACCTAACGAGCAGTGTATCCAGTCAGTATGAATATAATGGTAAGTACAGTGTCGATCACTAAGAGTGGAACATATTATCTAGTAAACCTAATCAGTATTTTAATATACTAAGTTAGTTTTACAGCCTAATCTAACAAAAGGAGGTTCAGCCTGAGAGACTGACACAATTGGGTTATATTAAACAGTAAATTAAACGAATGAGCACGAATCAGCGAATAGCAAACACGTACACAGATAGATAGTTAGAAGCAGAAGAAGGCCTGTCCTGATAGTTAAGTAGCTTGTCACTTGTTTTATTGCTAGTTCTAGATGAACTGTATATAATTAAACCTTTCTCGTTGGATCGTTATATCGGCGAGCAAACCCTTAATGATTACTTATGATTATCCTATTTATCTAAAGACATCAGCTAAATAGGCGAGAAACAGGTATGGTAGCCCAGAAGACTCAGCTAAACACAGACGTAATCAATGCACTAATATAATTCACCAAAGACATCATCATATAGAACTTTAATAGATGGGAAATCAATATTAAAGGGTGCGGTTGTGGCCGATGTCAGCCCATCAATCTTGATGAATTTAAGCGTACTATTACAATAAAGCAAAACTACTTAATGAATTAAATACATGAAGGACCTTCTTACAGCTCTAATATCTTCGATTTGGTTGTGTCTTGTGATGCTTCTTTGATTGAGTTCGTCTCCTTAGGGTTATGTTGCACACAAAATTTGTCTAGGTCTTGGGGTATTTATAGTTTCTGTCAGAGGGTACGATGTGGCGCATGACATGGGTAGATGCGGCACATGTACTTAACTTCGCGTGGAGTCCAAGATTAATATATTCTGGAATATTCGTACACCGTCTTCAGATGCGGCGTAACTTGAATCTTTATGCGGCGCATGTCCTTCAGTGCCTTGTATTGTATCTGGTGAAGTCTTGATAGTGATACGCCGTATGTCAGAAGTATAATNATGTGGCGCATGACATGGGTAGATGCGGCACATGTACTTAACTTCGCGTGGAGTCCAAGATTAATATATTCTGGAATATTCGTACACCGTCTTCAGATGCGGCGTAACTTGAATCTTTATGCGGCGCATGTCCTTCAGTGCCTTGTATTGTATCTGGTGAAGTCTTGATAGTGATACGCCGTATGTCAGAAGTATAATGCGGCGTATCTGGAGTAGAACAAGCTTGATCTTCTTCGTTGACCAAAGTTTCAATAGCGACGCATGGTAGAATTTCATGCGGCGCATTCTTCAAAGTCAGGCAATGGTCTTCGAATTCATCTAAGTATGATATTGCGGCGTATCTGTTGATAGAGATATGGCACATCTTCTGGATTTCAGTAGACTTTTGACATCTTGCTTGTTTTACTCCGTAATTCGTCTAAAATCGCCAAGTTTCACCAATTGCTTGTTTTTACCTGAGAATTACTAAAGTAAATAATTAAGTATTGATTCTCATTGATAATGTAATAAAACAAGTCAAATAAATAGGATAAATGATGACAATAATATATAGTTATTTGATATCATCACCGGCCGGTTGAGTATGCAAATGGACTCTAGAAAATTAAATTTAATAAACTTCCTTACATGGACACCAAGCATTAAAATCACATCAACTAGCCTAGACATAAGACAAGGCAGAAAAATATATCCTTCCCGTCGACGACAATTCACATATCAAGCAAACAACAAACTGAATTAAGTTTACTGTTTATAATCCTATGTGTTAATACAAATAATGTCAAAAACGTTATTTGCATTATTCGATCTTCTTATGTTTTGATAATCACAAAATATAAAGACATGTTACGTAAAGTTACAGTTAATAAGTTTTTAATCGAGGAAACTCGTTTCTTCTACGTAGCTACTACAACATCACTCCAGGTATGAACAAACATTATACCGTCATTAGTAAAGTGATCAAAGAAGTTTTTGCTTTCTTATAAGCTTACATTTTTAAGTTTGACAAAACATTTTCACAAAAGTATTTTTGTGTTGTTAAAATATATATTCAAATTCAAACTTGTAACAGCTATTCCCCCCCCCCCAAACAGTTAAATTTTTACCCGATAAGTTTTCACCACGTCAAGACAAAAATGGGAGCGTCTTGTCGGGACGGTCCCTTAAAGGGTCGGCGGTCCCTTAGCGATAAAGGACCGTCACCTATTTAAGGGACCGTCTGGCTCTCTCCTGTCGTATATAAATACTGAACTGTTTCATTTCAGAAAATAACTTTCCACCCACACAAAAACTTTCCGGTTTATTTTTTCTTTAGTCTTTAGTCTTTGATCACTATAACATGTCGGTATATGTTTATAAGTGATTCCCTCTTTCGCCAAGTGCAAGAGAAGAACTCTCGACGTAGATGAAGATTCGAGATGTTAAAGTCAATACCTCTTCCTAAAGTGTAAGAGAAGAACTCTCGACGTAGATGAAGATTCGAGATGTTATAGGTGTCCACACATAAACGTAACAAGTGTTACGGTTATAGGTTTTGTAAATATTGTAAATACTTTCGACTTGTGTGTGAGTCGAGGATGGAGATATATGTGTGTGAACTTGGAGAAGATGAAGATCCAAGAAGTCTTGTAACTAGACTAGTTTATGTATTTGTTGTGAGGAAGAGTGATGTCCTAGTGGATAGGTTAGGACTTAGTTGAGTCATTGTATGAAGGTTTGGCTCGGGATAGGATCCAAGTGTGTCGTGTGTGAAGACTTGGATTGGGTGAAGATCCAAGGGTGTCTATGTGTGAAGAATCAAGTGAACGGGAGTGCTCGTTCATGTGAAGGCTTAGATCGTGTGTCGATCTAAGTGGGACAAGAGTGCTTGTTCGTGTGGCCACGTGGGCCTTGGAGTATATTGGTTCTAGCTAGATTAGAACTCGACATTATGCTTAGTGTCGTTAAGCCTTGTGTAAGCATGTGTACGGATTGCTCCGCCTGAAGGAGTGTGTTGATATAGTGATTGATAACTCTCGAGTGTGGTACTCGGAGAGTGGAGTAGGACGAAGAGTGAGCTTCGGGCCGAACCACTATAAATCGCCGCGTCCCTTTGGTTGTGTTCTTTCCTTATTCTTTACTTTACTTGTTTACTTATGTATGTTAGTAGTCAACTTGATATCACATAACAAGTAGAATTCAATAAGTTTGCAAAAGAATATTAACTAGACCTAAAAACGGCAAAACGTTTTAACAACTAAAAAGAAACGGTGAAACTATTCACCCCCCCCCCTTTTAGTTTCTACACTATGAAGTATGGAAAAGAATCCTGACTTTATTTTTCTTAATGTATATGCAAAACATTCAAAAGTACAACTTTAGATGTGAAAGCAACCCAATTTATGAATCAAAGAATGAATCAGGATTCTTTTCCATACTTCAAAAAAAATAAAGTCATCCTTTGCCTTGTAGCAAACACTTGCATTTGCAATAAATTTGGTTATGTAATTTCAAATATATAGCTTCCACGTGATGATTGTGGTCCAACTACATGATGGAATCTTATTCGTAGTATGAGCTACATTTCGATTTCATTATTGGAGAAGTTTCCATACTCTAGCTCCCTAAGCAGTCCAAGAACTTCATATGATAAGAAGACATAACTATTTAATTTCTTACTTTATGTTATAAGTTTTTGAACAATTCAAGAACTTCATGTAGATGTCTTAACAAGAAGACAAAACAAGTTAAGGGTTTGCTTTATGTAAACTGAGCAAACTTGTAGTGTGATGAGCCTATAAATACCCCTCATGACTCTCCATGAAGGGTGTGAGAGATCATTAGCCTAGTTTTATCATTTTATAATAAACCTTTTATTTTTTTCACCTTTCTATCTCTACTTTATCACTCTAGAATTCATCATGTTTCAATCTTTCTTTGATCAACCTCGACCTCCCGAACCACATAAATCAACTATCTTATAGATCCTACGATGTCATTATCAGTAATTAAAATGTATAACTCTCACTGGATTAGACAATATTATAAGTTTTTCTTCACCAATGAAAAGCAATTAGCAATTTACTTACTTTCCTACTCTCTTTGAATGTCTACACATTATTACTAATGCGAGCCTCATGGACTGGTAAACATGTACTTAGGTATTCAAGGGAGTGTATGAAGTTCTACTATATCGATGATGGACTAGCCATTTATACTATTCTTTAACTTGAAAATTGGCATGCTATTCTTCCTTAATTGGCCTACTTTACCACAAGGGTTTGTAGTGCCTTTAATGGGTTGAAGCTAATAACTAGGTAGACATGCTAGTTATTGCCTTCACCACTTTTGCACTTTCATGATAATTCGATTTTCTTCTTATTAAAACTCGCACGATGTCTAGACGGGTCTAAGACGTTATCGTTTTGGTAACTATTTATAAGCCAGGTTCTGATCCCGGGACCTGTGAGTTTTATGCCCACCACGCTTCCTCTATTGCCATATAGAAACAGTGTTCACTAGTTATTCAAATGTCTTATATGTTTCTAAAATTTCAAAACCGGATCTAGGGTTATGAAAATGACTTAAAAGAATAAAATGTGCACGCGTACTTAACCGTTTTGACTTTTACAAGACATTACAATTTTATAAGTAAGTTTTCTTTGAGTTTGATTAGAATTGGGAAAAATCAAGTATTCCTATTCTAGCTTTCTCGAACACGGAAAAAGGATAGGATTGAATGTCTTTCTTATAAGGAAATGAGACTTGGTTTGTCTTTTTCCTAGAAAAGAACAAACTTTTGTTTACAGTTTATGTTGCATTAATGGCATTGATAGAATTTACAAAGTTTATTTTAGTTTTCTTTTATATATATAATTATCCTTTTATAAATTAACTACCCCATGTTTATTAACAATTAATTTACAAAAATGATAAGATCCACATTGAGCTTCTGCTATGACATCAGTTGATTAGATAGCAATAATAGATTTGATTGATAGGCGACGATAACCAATTGTATTACATGTGCAACTCTTAGTTCTTTGTGGGACTCATGGCATCTAGTGAACGAGCAACTAATGTCATATGGGCATTTTTAGTCCCATCTTTGCCTCGGGTTAAGGATCTTACCTGCTTAATTCGATCAAGTCATCCAATTTGTAAACATGTGAAAATAGGTCTAGGTCTCACGCACGGATAATGATCACCTTAAGTTACAATTCACCTACGTCTCACTGTCAGGCAAAAGGTTATTGCAAGTGATTTCAAGTGATTGGACGGCACGACTTAAAATTCTAACAGGTATATATATTTTGGTAAAACGTGTTTAATCAAAAAGTGTACAAATGAAGCATGCATTCATCATTCATAGAACAAGTTAAAAACTTTTCTTAACTTAAGTCTAAGCCTTGTTTTATATTAGTGTATCAAGTTGTCAAATTCAAGTATAATATATTTCTAAGTAAATATAAAAGATTTAGACGATTACATAATATTAAAAGCAAACATATTTAAGTGTTATTTAAAACAATGATTTTATGTTTCACATCCAATTTAAACTTAATATTAACTAAATCATTAAGACTTAGTTGTGAAAATGTTGGGTTTCATTTATTCAAAACATTTTTGCAACTTACACACATTCACAATATACATAAAAAGCTATAAAAGTAAAAACATGGTCACTCGACATGCAAAATATAAACTGATGAAAATATTATACTCTAGTTCATGAGCCATCATGAAAACCGAGAGGTCAACCAAGTGACAAGCCAAAATAACCAAGAATAGGTCTCCCACTTGCTCCATGACCTAACCCCAAGTGCACATTAATTTCCATAAGAAATTTGGAAATTTTCGTCGAATTAAAAGCCCGAAAAGTCATGGAAGGAGTCTTGAGCAATCAAACCACCCTTCTGCAAAGTTGTATCCCTTTGAGTCGTGTACATGCATGTAACATTTTAGAACAATTGGCCCAGTAGAACTCCGAGAAGTAGAACTCCGAGAAATCCAATTCTACTACAGGTATGTCCACCATGTCTATTTTTGTTATTCCGTCTTTAACTTCATCGCCATGCCATTCCGAGCCTCGGTTATAATAAAGTGAATACATAAATCTTTTGTATTATTTAATGAACAAATGAAAATGCCCAAACAATGCCTACAAATAAATCAAAAGAACTAAAAATAAAGCTGAAACAATGGCAAGATAAAAAACAACTACAACGATAATGGTTTTGGTCTTCGTCAGTTTTGCACATCAGACATAATAATACCATAAAATTATGTATAAACAAGGTGTTGGCTTGCCTCCATGATAAAAAATGCATGTCTTTTTCCATGGATGATAAATTTATAACAAAAAAAAATCAAGCCAACTAATTGATGCAGGTTTTACTGACCATGTCTTAATATTTATTATGTCTCAATTACCTAAGGTCTACCTATTTGCACTAACGGACAGAGAATCCGATCGCGTGTAGACTAGTAATTGGTAAAACCGAGGTCGTCCCAAGAACTATATGATTTGGAGTATACCTAAGTCTAATGTGGTTTGGATTATACCTAAGAGCTATGTCGTTTGGATTATACCTAAGTCTAACTATTTTAAACAGATTAAAAGATGAAATGATTGTTTGAATGAAATGAAACTGAAAGCAAATAAAACAGAAATGAAATGAAAGTTGTGAGCAATAAGAGAAAAGTGTACTAGCCTAATTACTCATCCTACATCGTTTATGATTACGTTTCCTATTAAACTAATCTCATGCTTCAGGTGGGGTGGGCATATATCACTAGGTTCATATAGTTAAGTTACCCAGCCTATCTCCTTCGAATCCTGTAGGGAACCAAAGGCACTACCCCTTGGTAGTAAGCCAACGAACGGTAAACGGGTTTTAGTCATTAAGTGCCATTACATGCTAGACTTGTCATGTATGATCCGTTGTCACGATCATAGAACATACTCTAACTACTTAAGTTTATCCGACCCGGGAAGTGGTCCTATGGTCAATTTGCACACAAGGTCAGTAGTTAGTTGTCATCCCAACCATATCCACGTAACTCAACTACGGCGGGGTCCTATGGTCAATTCTCCTATCATACCAAGTATGACCGGGTCTTTTAAACTACAGCAATTAAAGGTTCTTATGATAAACTAAGCATGCACACACGTATAAGCATTAAGATAAGGGTGAAAACATAATCAAAACAATGTAAGAATCATAACTAGGCTAGCACCAGAGGTGCTTAGCCAATCATATTAAACTTAACGCTCAAAATAATGTTTACAAAATCCATGTATTCGAAATGTAAACGAAATGATGAAATGTTAATACTTATGGTATTATAGGAGTGTTTTCTCCCTTGGAAATGCTTTGTATGCTACTGTAGAGTGGCCTCCTAAATGCTCTCAACGATATCTGACTTTGTGTGTGAGAAAGTTGTATGAAAAATGCAGAAATTAGGGTTGTATTTATAGGCCCGGCACTAGCTACGGCATAACTCATAAATTTGTTACGGCGTAGCTAGTGTAACGTAGCATGATCTTATTCCTTAGCACTAGTTACGGCGTAGTTGGCAGTGTATGTTACGCCGTAACTCTAATTAGGGTTTCTTCTTACGTTGTAGTCTTCAAGTGGGCTACGCCGTAGCATAATTCTTGGATCTTGGATCATCTCGGTGTCATTGATATGCCGTAACTCCATAAGTGGTTACGGCGTAGATATTATCTTTCAGGAAATTCAAAGTATTGGATAAGCTACGTCGTAACTATGGATTGTGGTTACGCTGTAGTTCTTGATTCGAGCTGCTTCATACTTGAATTCCTAGATATGGCGTAATAGAGAGTTTGAGTTACACTGTAGTTGTCTTCAGCATACTATGTAAATATATCTTTGATGAGTTCTTTCCATTTTCCGCGTCTCTTTAGCTCCTATGCTCATTTTATGACCTGGATACAAAATATAACGGAATCAAAATATATATCCATATAATAAGTGTAACAAATGAGCATATAAGGGGAAATTGACACTTAAATATCAGGATTATTTGACGTCATCAAATATTCGCCCACTTGAACTCTACTTGCCCACAAGTAGACCTTATTAGAAGTATTCTCAAAAAGATATCCCCCAATATTACTCGAGAAATATGAGATTAAAAATATCCTATGCTAGAATATTTCAAAGCCGAACACCACTCGAAAGGGGAACTAACACTCATACTCTCTATATTTAAAGAGTCAATTTTCGGGGTGATCACTCAAAGCACTGTCACAGTAAGTATTTGATAACGCTCTAATTATACATATTTCTTGAGCATTATTCTATATGTTTTATGATCATTTTACGTGAACTTTTGGTACTTAATAGCATAAAATGAATGCAGGTTCACTCTTGGATGGTTTGAGCATGAAACACCTAAAAACCTACTATTTCGACATTTGAAGTGAATAAATAATGAAGTCTTCCATGATTAGCTTTTCATACAAGCCAAGTGCGCGGGTTTTACAAGAAAGTGCACCGCACTTACCTCTCGGTCAAGGGAAGTCAAATATATAATATTAAATAAAAGTGTGCCGGTCTTGCAAACTATGTGCGTCGTACTTCCCCTGCATTTATGAAGCTTTGGCGCCAAGAAAATAAGAAAGTGCGCCGCACTCAGAATGCAAGTGCGCCGTATTTCGCATATCAGATTGCCTATAAATAGAGATCATTTGCAAGCATTTGAACTCTCCACTCTATAACCAATTCCTACAAAACTAAGCCCAAAATAATATGTGATCCAGAGCCAAGTTGCAGGGGTGAACGAATCAGAATAAGGGGTGTTAAATACTTGTTGGTGTCGAATTCTTGGTTACTTGTGACACTTGTGTAATCATTTGATCAATCCAATCTGTATGTCTCTTGTTTATCATTTACTCACTTCTGTTATTATGAACTCATTAGCCATGAGAGGCTAAACCTCTTGTGATTGCTTGGATATGTGAATATAATAAAGTGACTTATGATTATATTTTGATCTTTACCAATTTCAAGTTTATATTGTGAACTATTTCATCTCTAGTCTTATCATGTTTACTTATTGAAACTGGTTGAATCTAATATGTTGGGATAAGTCGAAAGAACCAACGTGTTAAACGCAATTCTAGGAACTTGTCTGCGTTACTGGTCTTTGAAAAGAGAAATCCACTTAGAAGAATCAATAATAATCTAGACTTGATATGGAATACTATTTCGAGAGAAATCACTTAATGGGTAGATATGAATCTTGAATTGAACCTACGANAACCTCTTGTGATTGCTTGGATATGTGAATATAATAAAGTGACTTATGATTATATTTTGATCTTTACCAATTTCAAGTTTATATTGTGAACTATTTCATCTCTAGTCTTATCATGTTTACTTATTGAAACTGGTTGAATCTAATATGTTGGGATAAGTCGAAAGAACCAACGTGTTAAACGCAATTCTAGGAACTTGTCTGCGTTACTGGTCTTTGAAAAGAGAAATCCACTTAGAAGAATCAATAATAATCTAGACTTGATATGGAATACTATTTCGAGAGAAATCACTTAATGGGTAGATATGAATCTTGAATTGAACCTACGAGTTATGAAATTGCTCTTTTGACGAAAATAGCTTTCTTATAAGTTGTGCTCCTTTATCAAACTGAGATCAAACATAAGCATTGTCACTAGATTATCTAAGCTATCCAAGCAATCATTTGTCTTAATATTTGAATTCCTTTTATTCCTATAATCGTTACTTGTCTTTTTTTACCAATTATTATACTTAATCTGAACGAACTAAGTCCCTGTGGATACGACCTGGTCTTACCTTAATCTAATACTACCAACGGGGGTTATACTTTACCCGTGTGTTTGGTTTATTAAAATCGGTGAAACTAGTATTATAAATTTAAAGCTTTCCTTACACATCAAAGTTTTTTGGCACCGCTGCCGGGGACTTAAATCTGTTCCTTAAGTATTTTCGAAGTAAAATTAACAAACAATACCAAAAATCTCTTCAAAACCATATCATTCTGTTTCTTCTATTGCAGAAAGCACGCCGCACAAACACACTGGCCGCACTTTTACACAGAGCACACACAGACCGCCGTACTTGTCACCAATATGACGCATTTACTTCAATCCGTAACGTTTTTCTTAAAATTCACAAAACTTTTTTATAAAAATAAAAAAGAATCACCTTTTTCACCATCTTTTGAGATTAATCTTCTCGGTAAAAAAAACCGCCGTACTTACACACAAGTACACCGCACATTGCCATTTCATATAAGTACGCCGCACATTATTTAGTGTACGCCGCACTCACTCACTCAGAAAATGAAATTTATCAAATTGATTTAAATTTCGTTCTCTATCCTTGTATGCACACTTGCTTAGCTGAAACTGAACCCATTTCGCCTCTATCAGAACCTGAAAGAACTTTAAACAAAAGAAAACGTAATAACAAAAGAGTTCCTATTTCTAAAAAAGACGAAAGACCCGAACAACCTCGTGTTTACCATACACCTGTTGACGATATCTCAAACTTCATATTTTACATCAAATTAATCCAAATTCACAATCCAATGGATGATGCTGATAATGAACCAATGTGGGCCAACGATCGTACCGTTGCACCTACACCTGGACCAGCTATTACCATTCCTGAAACCGCAAACGAATTTGCAATCAAAGGTAACCACCTGACTCTTGTCAAGGGAAACAAATTTGATGGTCGAATTAAAACTGATCCTCACAAACACATTCAAGAATTCCAAAGCGTATGCGACATGTTCAAATACGGAGCTACCGAAACTGAAGCGGTAAGACTCATGATGTTTCCTCTATCTTTACCGAGAGAAGCTAAAACATGGCTTGATGAACTCGATGAAGGAACCATAGAATCATGGGACGAACTTTGTACTGCTTTCGTTAGTAGATATTTTCCTCCAGCTAAAATTTAATAAACTACTCGGGGAAATCCGAGGATTCTCACAACACGAACATGAAAATCTAACCGAAGCCTGGCTTCGAATGAAAGAATTGCTAAGAAACTGTCATGGACATGGTCTAACAAAAGGCAATATAATCAAAATATTTTACCACGGTCTTGATGAAATAACTCAAGAAGCTTTAAACGCTGCAGCCGGTGGTATATTCCTCTATAAAACACCAAATCAAGTGTATCAACTCCTTGAAGACAAAGTCTTACTTAAACTAGGTTGGGCAAAAGAACAAAAACCAAAAACTTCTCTTCGTAAAACTGTGGCTTTCGCTGATGAAGGCAGTAGCAATTTTGATACTAATAAAATTATGGCAAGAATGGATGCCATGGCAATTAAAATGGATGCTCAATACAAAGAAATAAAAGAACAACGTGAAAGTTGTAATCATTGTGGCAGAAACCATGCTACCGCAAATTGTAGTGATGATGACACACCTATGTCACGTGAAGAAGAAGCTAAATTTATGAACACTTTTAGACGCACCCGTTTCTATGAGAACTATCGTGATCGTGATCGAGAACGAGAACGATGGAGAACTAGTGCGAAAAAACGAATATGTTTAGAACCTTACAAACAAACAAACACTGATGAAAAACCAGATGTTCAAACTCAACTGAATGATTTTATTAAAGCACAAAAATCAACAAACCTTTTTGTGAAAGATCAATACATGGACTTAAAAGACAAAGTTGAATCTACTGCTAGAAATTAACAAGCCTCGATGCAAAATTTAGAAGCCAAATTCGACAGATTCACTGAAAAGCAATTAGGTCGAGCTTCTGGATCTCTTCCTAGTTACACTCAACCTAATCCTAAAAACAAACCTTATCAACCACCGCAAGCTCGCCATGAGCATTTGAATGCTATTACCACAAGAAATGGTACTTCTTATGATCCACCCATAGATCCCAGTAAAACTCAATAACCTGTTGAAGTTTTCACTGATGATGAAGAAGAAGAAGAAACTGTCCCTCGAAGAGAAACCACAACTCCTGAAACACCAGCACCTAAACCCTACAAACCTAGAATTCCATATCCTCAACGCTTAAGAAAAGAAAAAATGGAAGCTTAGTATGGAAAATTTCTTGATATAATTCGAGCTGTCCAAATTAATGTCTCTCTTGTTGATGTTTTAGCCGGAATCCCAACTATGGGAAATTTCTCAAAGAACTTGTTAGTAACAAAAGCAAACTCGAACAAATTTTAGCAACTTTCCTTAATGAAGAATGTTCAGCTATCGTTCAAAACAAAATTCCACCAAAACTTGGAGACCCAGGAAGTTTCCTGATTCCTTGTACTTTCAGTAAAACATTCTCATGCAATGCTTTAGCCGATCTTGGTGCTAGCATTAATCTGATGCCGTATTCTCTCTATGCTAAATTATCAATTGAAACACTTAAACCAACTAAGATGAGTGTTCGGTTAGCTGATCGATCTTTCCAATATCCTGTTGGAATAGCTGCGAACATGTTAGTTGAAGTTGGCAAATTCACCTTTCCAGTTGATTTCGTTTTCCTAGAAATGGAAGAAGATAGCAAAGTACCCCTAATCTTAGGAAGACCTTTTCTCCATACAGCCGATGCTATGATTCGAGTTAAATAGAAACAACTCAATGTTGGAGTGGGAAAAGAAAGAATGATTTTTTCCATAGACAAGGCTATGAAACACTCTTACTCTAACGATGACACATGTTTTAGAATTGATGTTATCGATGAAATTCTCGAAGAAGATTTAGATGAACTGCTAAATGAATTTAATCAATTACTATACTCAGTCAAAGGAACACTTCTTGAACACGAAGTCATGGCTGAAATGATCAATTCATGGCTATGACTCTCGAAGATAAAAATGAAAGTTCCAATGACGAGGACGAAAATGAAGAAGAATTATCATTTGAGTAAATAAACCCGGACAATGAACTTAGACTTAAAAAATTCTATCGAAGAACCACCTACTGATCTCATTCTCAAACCATTACCAGACCATCTGGAATATGCTTTCTTTGAAGGAGAATCGTTACTTCCAATCATAATTTCATCTAAACTCTCTGAAAAGAAAAAAGGAAAATTAATTTCAGTTCTCAAAAACCACAAAAGAGCCTTTTCTTGGAAAACTAGTGACATACCTGGGATTTGTTCATCCTTCTGAAACACAAAATTCAGTTAATGGATAATAAGAAACCAGTAGTTCAAAAGCAAAGAAGACTCAATCCGAATATGAAAGAAGTTGTCAAACTCCTTGACTCAGGAATCATCTACACTATAGCAGATAGCCCATGGGTAAGTCCTATTCATTGTGTACCCAATAAAGGTGGTATACCAGTAGTAACAAATGAAAACGACGAACTTGTCACAACTAGAACTGTCACTGGTTGGCGCGTATGTATTGACTATAGTAAACTAAATGAAGCTACAGCAAAAGATCATTTTCCGCTCCCATTCATGGACCAAATGTTAGAAAGACTAGCGGGAAATGAATATTTCTGTTTTCTAGATGGATTCTCCGGATATTTCCAAATACCAATCGATCAAATGGATCAAGAGAAAACAACATTTACTTGTCCTTTCGGAACCTTTGCTTATCGACGTATGCCCTTTGGCTTATGTAATGCACCTGCTACTTTTCAAAGGTGTATGATAGCAATATTTCATGATATGATTGAAGAGTCCGTGGAAGTTTTCATGGATGACTTTTCAGTCTTTGGAAATTCTTTCGATAAATGCCTAAGTAATCTAGATAAAATGCTTCAACGTTGCGAAGACACAAATCTTGTGCTTAGTTGGGAAAAATGTCACTTCATGGTCAAAGAAGGTATTGTGCTCGGACATAAAGTGTCAGGAGCAGGACTTGAAGTTGACAAAGCAAAAGTTGATGTAATCTCGAAACTTCCACCACCTACTAATGTGAAAGGCTGTAGGAGCTTTTTAGGACATGCCGGATTCTAACGACGATTTATTAAAGATTTCTCAAAAATTGCTCGACCTTTAACTAAACTTCTAGAAAAGGATATTACCTTCGAATTCGATGACGAATGTCAAAAAGCTTTCGAAACTCTCAAATAAAAACTCACATGTACGCCCATTATAATAAGTCCAAATTGGAATTTACCATTAGAATTAATGTGCGATGCAAGCGATTTTGCCGTCGGAGCTGTCTTAGGACAGAAAGATGGTAGACATGTCCATCCTATCTACTTTGCTAGCAAAACACTAAATGCTGCTCAACAAAACTACACGGCCGTTGTGTTTGCATTCGATAAATTTCGAGCATATCTAGTTCTATCTAAAACTGTGGTCTATACAGATCATTCCGCTCTCAGATATCTATTTAAATAACAAGATGCTAAACCACGTCTTATTCGTTGGATTTTGCTTTTGCAAGAATTCGATATAGAAAACAAAGACAAGAAAGGTGTTGAAAATGTAGCCGCCGATCATTTGTCTCGTTTAGAAATTGAGGATGAAGAAATAGAAATTGAAATAAATGATAGTTTTCCAGATGAAACCCTTAATGCAATTAGTTCTCCAGACACGCCTTGGTTCGCAGACTTTGCAACTATCTGGCAGGGGACATGCTAAGAAAAGGAATGACTCACCAAGAGAAAAGAAAATTCTTCTCAGATATAAACAAATATTTTTGGGATGAACCATACTTATTCAAAATCTGTCCTGACGGAATAATCCGTAGATGTGTCTCAGGACCTGAAACTCGTGCTATTCTTGATAAATGTCACCATGGACCTACCGGTGGACATTATGGTGCTACCGCTAAAAAAGTATTCGAATCTGGATTTTATTGGCCAACAATCCTAAAAGAAGCACATGCTCTAGTTCGCCTTTGCGAATCATGTCAGAAAACTGGAAATATTTATAAAAAAGATGAAATGCCTATGAATTACATTCAAGTCTGTGAAATTTTTGACATCTGGGGTATAGACTTTATGGGACCATTTCCTAAATCATCAAAATTCGAATATATCCTAGTCGCTGTTGACTATGTCTCAAAATGGGCAGAAGCCCAAGCTCTTCAAACTAATGATGCCAAAGTTGTTATAACATTTCTTAAGAAACTATTCTGTCGTTTTGGAATACCAAAAGCTCTAATTAGCGACAGAGGAACTCATTTTTGCAACAAATTAATGGAAAAAGCTATGAAAAGATATGAAGTTAACCATCGGTTCTCTACATCATATCACCCTCAAACTAGTGGTCAAGTTGAAAATACTAACAGAGCTCTTAAAGAATACTTGAAAAAACAGTTAAAGAAAATCCAGCTGTTTGGTCAAGGAAATTAGATGATGCTCTATGGGCATTCAGAACTGCTTATAAAACTCCAACTGGAACAACACCATACAAACTCATATATGGTAAAGCATGTCACCTACCATTTAAATTAGAACACCGTGCATATTGGGCACTTAAAAATTGTAACCTAGATCTAATAGCAGCCGGTGAAAAACGCATGTTTCAACTTCACGAATTAGACGAACTACGATTTTATGCTTATGAAAACTCTTGTCTTTATAAAGAAAAAACTAAAGTTTGGCATGATCGGAAATTAAAAATGAGAAAAGAATTCAAGAAAGGAGATAAAATCCTTCTTTTCCAATCAAAGTTCAAAATCAAACAACCGAAACTTACAAGCCGCTGGGTTGGATCTTATATTGTAAAACACCAATATCCGTCCGGATATGTTGAATTATATGGACGTGACGATAAAAGTTTTATAATCAATGGTCACAGGCTTAAACTATATAATGAGGAAGAAAGTTTCAACGATAGAAGGGAAGAATCAACACCATTCTTTCCAATTGACTAAAACACACTAATCACATGAGTCGAGCTATAGACTCTGAAATTAGCGCTTGGTGGGAGGCAACCCGTTTTAACCTATTTTATTTTGTTTTATTTCCTTTTTCACTTATAT
>LBNU01004945.1:8099-43430 GCA_014162995.1 Artemisia annua
CCATTACATGATGAACGGAGAAAGGGCCATCCCTAGGTCATGGAATGAGAATCGGAAATAGGAAGGAATAACATTCCTTGGGAAATGACTCATTCATTCTACAACTCGAAAAATCCCAAACCTTTTGTGGTCCCTTAATAGCAAGCACAGAAAGAGAAAATACCTAGGTTTACATTTCCTGTGGTATGACGTTGGACATCGCCTGCAAACAGCAAATTGCAATTCTTCCACCTTTTCGTTTTCTGTTTGCTTACAGACAGCACATTTGTGAGCAGGACAAATGAAAGGATCCCCTCCAGCAATCTTTTTTTCAAGAACTTGTGGCTCAGCTTCATTGTCCTTCTGTAGCAGCTTTGCTACACATTTTGGGTGATAAAAGTGACCACAAGTTGCAGCACTACATTGAAAAACCTGCATATAATACTACCATCAGAAAAAGCAAGACAGAAGGGGCGAGTATCACAGCAATGGAATAATGGCATCTCAATAGTTAATGCCAAAACGCTACATCTAGCATAAAAGCACAAGTGTAATGCTTACACAAAAGACTGCACCTAATTTAGTGTGATGACTGATGAGCAGTACTAGCTAAAATCACCAAATTTGGTGCAAGTGTGTAACAGTATTTTTCACTAGATTACCAAAACTCTAGAAGTTCCATTATGACTCTATAATAATCTTACACCTTTATCGTATTTGAGCTAATTAACATAATGTTTAACATGAAAAGTTGACTTAACTTATATGATAGAAAATTCTAATTGTCCATTGACACCTTTACCCAACAAATAATATCTGATATCTTATTAACAATATTTCATATTTATTAATGAGTTTTCGTTCAATTATTATAGAAGAAAAAAAATATTTTAAGACAATAATATAAATTAAAATAGTTATTTAAAAAATACAACAATTTACTTTAAATAAATCACTATGTAATTTAAAGTTAAATAACTGCAGGACCAAAAATTAGTGCATACATTGGAAATCGCTAGGTTTTAGTGTAAACACAAATCCATGCATAAACTACTCGGTATAAAAGTTAGTGACTAAATCACAGATAGTCTAACATCATTTTCATTCACCCTGATCAGCTGGTATCAGTAGGTTTATGACAATTCGTTGTGCTAGTAAGGAGAAAACAAATCACTCCAATGACTAAACATATTAAATAAACTTGCAAGGGCCAACAGATATGCCACCAGAGAACACAGATTTATATCAACTAAAGTAATCATTAATCTGTGAAATGTCCACCTTTTTATAATGTTTCCCGGAGAGAAAAAGAAGATTACAAGATAAAAAAGAGAGTCGCAGAGTGACCTTTTAAAAAAAAGAATTCAGAAATAACGAATTTTTCTCGCAAGATCCAAAAGAGCTCTAAAGCAGACCAGCTGATCATATAAACGTAGGTTTAAGATCCACATAAACAAACTATGAAAAAAAGATTGCCTCAAGTATTACATACCTCTGTAATTGAAGATTTATCTGAAGACCCTAGTTCACCACAAACAAAGCATTGGTGTAGATTATACAGACAATTCTCACATTTATATTGTGTTGTTTCCTACAAAATGATACAGATACGATAAGAGAAGAGAAAACCAATGTGAAAACAAAAGACAGTGAGAAGAATAGTTAAGAAAATGAGACACCGTGCATCCCAAAACACATAAATGTTTAACACACCTTCATTGCTTCTTTCAGTTTTTCAGGAGATAGACAAAGAGAATCACAGTTGGACTCTTGTGCCTCCTCAGATTCTCTAGTTGCATGAAATGACCTTAAACATTTCCCTTCGCAACTGCAATGTATGACACAATCCATCAGAAAAACATAAAATGAAGATAATGCAGGCAATTGCTTCATCATAGGGAAAATGGTGGGGTGTGTGGGTTGAGTAACAGGTCGAAACAGATTCAGATCAGAACACGTAAGTATTACATGGTCAAATGTTTTGGGTTAACCCATCAATACATTTTTTCCACTTTCCTTGATATATCTAACTGAAGTATTTAATATGACCACTTTCCTTTATATATAATATACATCGACATATTAGATATGACTTCCAAACTATATGAATATACTTTTGAAATATAAAGTGATTCAAGAGGTTGTAGGCTTTAAATAATTATGTACTTCAGATCACTTTTTACCCATTTGATTTGTTATAAAAAAATATAATACCCCAAACCAAAAAAAAAAAAAAAAAAAAAGTAGGTGAAACTTGCCACCTCGGATTAAAATAATAGAGGCTCAAAAAATATGTACAATACATCTGCATAGAATTTTAAAATGCATAAGCCAAAAGGAATGAGAAACTATTTAACAAAATTGGCGCACCGTGATTTACAAATATGCACTCTATCCTTTAAGGCAGAGAAGAGAAAGTAAACGTCACTCAAGGCCATAAGCTCTGAGGTGACGTGGTCTATTTTTTGGGACAATTGTAAGTGCTGAATAAACTTTCTTTATTCTGAATAGCCATAAACTATCTCTAATCCTGAACAGATTTACATAAACATAAGAAATTGGCACTAACCTACTTTTTCTGCACTTCACTCTAATAAACCACTATGACTTCTATTTATACAAACTACGATAACCAATAACAACTGAACAAAAAATTATTAGCTACAAAGTAACAGAAAAAGCTACCCTTCTAATTGCTAAAACTAATTCGCATATCCAAGAATAAACAAGCTTAAGCAGTCCAAGGGGATTATTTAAAGCAATAACATGAGGTGACAAGTAGTACCAGAGAAGTTCACCACCATTATCGCATATGGCACAAACTGAGTCATAAGGATCTGCCTCATCATCGGACTCGCCATCTTCAGTCTCTTCAGTGATGACGTCATCGTCTTGAAGTTCAACATTCGTATCATCAACTATAAAGCTGGGCTTTGTAGCAGCTCCACCCACCTACAACAGAGTCACTTCTAATATTCTGATACAAAGACGAATCAATGAGAAAAATAAGAAAGAAAATCAGAAGCCATATCATACCTCATCAGAAAGCTTCCTCTTTCTGGGATTCTCCAAAAAGGCAGCCAAAAACTGTTCCATGCCATAATGTTAAAGCTCAATACATGAGTTGCAGGAAAATCTAATCAAAATCAGCAATTCTAATATGATGCTAGCAGGTTAACTTTGACGAGTGAATTTCTTGGATAACAGTCATACATTGCCAACTGTTTAATTCATAAGTATATAACCAACAATACAGATTGCATAAATTAAGTTGCCAATAACTTTCACTTGGTTTAAATTCCCATAAATTTTAATTATTAATAAATCTACTGATCCCCTCCATGACTATTCTATGTGGCCTGTAAAAGGCCCATAACCTCACTTCGGCTTTTTGGTCTAAACTAACATAATCCTAGCAATCATGTTTGTAAAAACATAAAAACCAAAAACATGTTGAATATCTGAAAGAATACAAATAAAACAAGACAAACCTTGGATTTTGCCAATGTTGCGTCCCTCTTTACAGCTTCTCTAATAAAGTCGGTATGCTCAATCAGATCATTCTCTGAAGGCCTGACATGGTACGAGCTGCAAAATGAAAATTTAGTCCTGATTATTAAGAAACTCGTACGAATAAAAATCAAAAACCTGCCAACACCAGCAACTAAATATACCTGAAAACTTTCACGAGGTGGTCCCATAAAGATTTCCCTGACGCTTCCGGTTTGCTTTTACAAAAGCATATTGAATGCACAGTGATCAATATAGTCCTAATCAAATTCTCATAACTCTTCCTAGGTTTCTGAAGCTTAATCCAGCGGTCATCTTTAGAAAGCACTGAAATCACGGGAGTACCAGTCAAGGTATCATACTTCCAAGCTTTCACCTGCTGGTAAAACTTTCGTAGGCCCTTATCAACCATGCCGCACAAGAAAACGGGCCCCGCATTAGTTCCCAGACTCTCAGTTTCGTCCCATTGCACAGGTAACTTTGAAAATGAAAGGGGTTCGTCATCTCCGTCGTTAAAATAATAATCTGCGACAAGATCTGGAAAAGTCTCTCCTTCATCATCGGACGATGCCATGTTTTAAGCTTCTTCCACTCACAGGTCCAAAGGAAAGTACTTTAATACCTACAGTCTCTTTTGGACATACGCACATCTCAGTCAAAAAACACGGTAGATCAAAGTTTTTCGAAACATAACAGAGAAAGAAGTTTAACAGAAACTAATATAGCAAATTTTCAAAAATCCCCAAATTTCAGAGTAAGCACACAATCATTATGTTCGTGTTTAGTTTCATAACACCTTCGGTGATAATCATTAATGCTATACAAGAAAATTTATATATAAACACACAATTTTTTTTTTTTTTTTTGAACGGCGGAAATATATAAACACACAATTAAGCAATATTAAGTATTAACACTATACACAAACGACATATCACAATAAAACAGTAAAATCAAAACATAATATATAAATCGCAACAAAATAAACTATCAAATATCAATAAATCCTCAATTTCAACAAAAAAGACACGATTTTTTTATGTTGGCCTTTAGTTTCAAAGCATCTTCGTTATAAACCGCTTTTATCATACGACTAATTCATATATAAAAACAAAACTAGACGAGTACCCGTGCATAGCAACGGGATTTTATAGCGACACATAGTTTATTGATAAAAAAAGTTTATAGGTTATAAACGAAAAACAATAAAAGTTTGAAGATTTGGAAATTTAACATAATGTTTTGAAACCTGGTTCAACCCGGGTGGTTCAACCGGTTGAACCGTTCCAAGCAAAAAATGGATCGATTTAAACCGGGTCAACTTGCTAGGTTGGGTCGAAAACGGTTCAAATTAAACTGGTTCAACCCGTCCGGGTTTGAAGTGTCCCGGGTCAACCCGGTTTTTGTTTTAATTGATTGTATTTAATTTGATAGATATGTTTTTAATTGGCTGTACAATGTGAATAAATTATTGTACTTTTAAGTAATGGATAATGTTTTGAAACCCGGTTCGACCCGGGTGGTTCAACCGGTTGAACCGTTCCGGTTGAAAAATAGGTCGATTTAAATCGGGTCAACTTTCTAGGTTGGGTCGAAAATGGGTCAAATTAAACCGGCTCAACCCGTCGGGTTTGAAGCGTCCCGGGTCAACCCGGTTTGTGTTTTAATTGGTTGTATTTAATTTGGTTGTACAATGTGAATAAATCATTGTACTTTTAAGTAATGGGGTGTTTTAATAATAATATTAATTACATTCATAATTTCCTTTAATAAGATTTCAACATTTCAACATTTCAACAATATTGACTTTTCACTTTTCCACTTTGACTCTTTTTCCTTTATATGTAGTATAGATATAGATTAGGGCTTAGTGGCTTACAACCTATATATCTCAAATTTTGTCAAAGGAATTTTGACAAATCCCTAATTTCACCGAAAACACACAATTTTTTATGTTTGAGTTTTAGTTTCGCAACATCTTTGTGCTAACATTATATAGGGGATGTTTGTTTCGGCTTATGGCTTATTTGGTTTTAGGCTTATGCTTCCTAAGCTCACTTCTTGTGGCTTATTTTGAAACTTTTCGGCTTATATAAGTTTATTATGACCTAATAAACTTATATAATGCCAGAAAAGTTTTGAAATAAGCCACAAGAAGTGAGCTTATGAAGCATAATCCTAAAACCAAATAAGCAATAAGCCGGCTATACAAAATAGTAAAATCAGAACAAAAAAAGGTATCAAATATGAATAAATCGTCAATTTCAACAAAAAAGACACAATTTTTTTACGTTAGCCTTTAGTTTGAAAGCATCTTCGTTATAAACCGCTTTTGTCAAAGGAACTTTAACAAATCCCTAATTTTACCGAAAACACACAATTTTTTATGCTGGAGTTTTAGTTTCGCAACATCTTCATGCTAACCTTATATAGCTAAGGGGGTGTTTGTTTCGGTCTTGTGGCTTAATTCGAAACTTTTCGGCTTATTATGACCTAATAAACTTACATAAGCCGAAAAGTTTAAAAATAAGCCACAAAAACCAAATAAGCCATAAGGCGAAACAAACTATTCATTATGTTATATATAAACAGAAAATTAGGGGTTTTAAATCTACACAAAAATTAAACTAAAATAAATCATTATAATTCACCTGTCAGATTATTCATTTAAAAAAAATAATAAAAATCCCTAATTTTTCACTGCATGCAATTGGTATATAAAACATAACAAAAATAGGGCTTATAAAAAAAATCCCTAATTTGTTAGGTTAGGATGAGTGAATTGATGAATATATTTGAAAAGAATTGATGATACCTGTTTGTTTTGTGTGTGAATTAGGGTTAGGGATACGACGGTAGGTAGACGATGAATATTGGAGTATTTATGACCTGGTGCTACGACTATAACGGTGGACTTGGTGAGCTTGGCCTTTTTTTATATATTTTTGTCTTCACTCGTCACTTTTGGGGATGTTTATTTTTTTCCCTTAGCGGGTTCACATGGGTCCACAAGTGTATTTAATAATATTTCTTTTTTGTGTGGAACTCACTTATTTCCACTAATACATCTATATTTACAATGCATCAAAAGTCTTCCTCTCCACATTAAGACACACTAAGAGCAATGGGTCCCATATGGACCCCACCCATCTCTTAGCTAACAAAAAAAATAAACACCCCCTTTGCCTCGTGTCTTCGGCCTTTTCAATTTATGGCCCGTTTGGTTTGTAGGTGGGTTAGAATTAGGATTTGGATTAGCATTTGAATTTGGATTTGATGTATAAGAGATAAAATTAAATATATATTTTAGTGATAAATAATCATTTTTTATAACTTAATATATCTTTTTTATTTAATATGGACCAATAAGAAAAAAAGAAAAACTATGATGGGACCATATTAAACTTAAACCCACCCTACCTCTCTCCTTTAAAAATATATGGGCCCAAAGGGGTTGAGTCTCACTTTCTAAGAGCTCTGGGTACGGTGAGCTGATGGCTTCGTGCTGTGCCACCAGCCCAACCACATGACGCCACAGCCATACCCCATCTCAGCTGTTAGCCTCTCGCGCCACCACCACCAGCCCACGCGGTCGGATTTTTTGATTTTTTTTTTTCTTTTTTCTCTTTCTTTGGAAGTGTTTTATAAGCACTAATCTATCTTTACCAAATTTATACCAGATGGATCTAAAATCAACAAAAGGATGATCAAGATTTAAAAGCACTAACCTTTACAACAAATTAATGAGCTTTATGAATTGNAAGTGTTGGGATCAAAAACAGATAACATATACTTAAACATCCTCTTTGACAGAGGTTGCGTGTTGATTTTCAACATGCTTATATATTGCTAGTTACTAATTACAAGCCTATAATTGCTAAATCCAGATCAATGTAAAATGTTTGATTAGTTTAGTCAGGTAATGTACTAATGTATGGGTTGATAGTCCGGTGTTAGTAAATATTACTCTGTAAAAGAGGATGTTTAAGTATATGTTATCTGTTTTTGTTTAGGATATGTAAACGAATTGACTAAAATGAATGGTTGTTTGAGGAGAAAAAAAAAAGAAAAAAGAACCTGATGGCACCAGAAAACTCGTGTTATGCCAGGGAGGAGGATTTGGTGCCATAATTAAAACTGGTGCCATTGACAAAAAGTGTTGAGGTGGCACTGCTTTTTTCCACTGCACCACCTTTGGCACGAGACTGTACCTAGCGCTCTAAACCAAATAATGTAATCAAACATAGTTTTTCATCACTAAACCCAAATCCTAAAGAGATGGGTGGATACCAAACAGGCCCTTAGCATTGTTTGAATCTCGGGTTGACCCGGTCGGGTTAACCAGTTCGACCGGTTCCGACCAAAAAAGGGGTAAAAAACCCGGGTTTTTAAAACCAGGTTAACCGGTTAGACCCGCCGGGTTTTGAGTGACCCGGGTCAAATCGGTTCTCGAAACCCGGCCGGGTTTCGGTTTTTCAAGTTTTTTTAATAAAAACCCAGGTTGACCCGGTCAAAAAAAATAAAAATAATAAATTGAAAATCGGGTTGACCCGGCGGTCGAACCGGTTGACCCGGTGCCCGGTGACTCGACCAGGTCGATTTCGAACCCGGTTTTCAAAACATTGCTATTTAGGCTATGTTTGGCGGCCAGCTTTTTGGAGCTTTTTGTGATGATGAGTGGTGAGCAATGAGCTTTTTGATTTTTATTGTTTGTTTGTCAAAAGAGTGGTGACCTTTGCTATTTTTTAAGAATACTCATTTTTCCAATGCTTTTTTAAGAAGTTGCAAGGTTGTAAATATCGTTCGGCGGTACCGTGTCAGTTGACCCCCGCCAAACGCCATATCGGTCCTGGCGGCGATAAATCGGTTTCTCAGCAGAGACCTAAATTATAAAGGAATTTATTTAAAAAATATATACTAGCAATATCCTAATAAAATAAGTTAATAACGACTAAGAAGTTTAACTATCCATACTATTAAAAAGTTTAGGGTGCGTTTGTTATCCGGGTTTTCAAATATAGATTTGGACTCAATACCATTTTTATTTGTTTGGTTTGCAAGGATTGGATTTGTGTGGGGCCACAATACCCACTATCATGGGTTTTGAGAAGGAGAGAGAAATCTCTACCCCATGGGTGGGTGTAGCAAAAATGTGGGTCCAAATTTGTGTTTTTTTTCTATCTCATACATCTTTTTTCATTTATCTCTCTTTCTAAATTATAACAAAAAATAATTTTTAAATATAACTCTAATCCCAAACCCACAAAACAAACAAAATTTTAAATTCCCAACAATATTTTCTTTCTACTCTTCTATCAAACCAAATCCAAATCCAAATCCAATGCCAAACCCATCTACGAACCAAACGGGCCCTTAGTGTTTGTTTAAAAATTACAATAATGATTATTAATATTAATATTACTAGTATAAAAAGGTTAAGGGATTGAAGTTGTATATAGTTGAAAGATTATAAAGCTTAAGGACTGAAGTGACATTAATAGAGGTGGAAGGGCTCAAGTGAAAATACAATTTTAAGATAAAGACAACTTATCAGTTTCAATGTTTTCTTCTCTTCTTCAAGAAGTTATGTGTAGCATTATTAAAAAATGAAAAATTTAAAATTAAGTTATTTCTTCATCTCTTCATCTAAAAAAAGGTATGTACTTCTAAAAATAAGCCATCTTACATAAAAAGATCGAAAAAAAAATCGTTGAAAATATATAAAAGTACCCCTCTATAGAAAGATAGTTAAATTATCGTTTGTGAAATATTTAATTTTAAAAAAAATTGATGAAAATGAGAGTTTTTTTTTTTTTTTTTTTGATAAAAAATAAAATAAATAAAGAGCTGTTATTAGTTCATTAAATGTAGGAAGAATCGGAAGTCTACATCGAACTTTTCTCATGCAACCTAATATTACATAATTTACATTCCACTTAGATAGAAAACATACATCTTTATGCTTCTTATAATGATATAGATCATCATAACACTATAAAACATTCTATCATAAACATCATCATCATTATCATTATCATTATCATCATCATGACCTTAACTAACAAATTAAACAAAACATGCTCTTTCTATCATACAAATGAATCTTCATCATGTTGATCACAACTAAAAATTAACACAACATATATCTTTATCCTTGTTAGAGCATTGGGTACCCTCGTGCCATGGAGAAAAAGTACTGCCACGTCAGCAAAAGTCTCCATGGCACCAGAAATAACATGGCACCACATTCTGCAACCGTTGAAACCAGAAAATATGGTGCCGTCGTCCATTTATTTATTTATTTTTTCATTTACATAAAATAAAAGATACGCAATATTAATTAAGCTAAAATAAACTTCATTAAATTAAAAAAACACATTACATTAATAAAATAAAACACATTACGTTAATAAGTACAATAGTATATCATTTATCCTAAAAGATTAAGTTATAAAAGCCCAAAAGATTAATGTTTGACAAGCCCACCAATTAAACCTAAGCCTAAACAAAGTAGCAGTCACCACAAGTGTCTTCTTCCTCAGCCAAACCTGCAAAAAAAAAAACTATATTACAAACAAACACAAAAAACACAAAAACAATCACACAAACATGAAATACACACATAAACGCAACACCACAAATAAATAAATAAATAAAAATCACTATGGCGCTGGCTGGTGGTTACAGCGCAAGAGGCTATGGCGCGTGCACCGGTACCGTGAGCCGTCGACTTTTTTGGGCTGGAGGGATGGCGCGACTCCACCAGCCAAGCGTACCTAGTGCTCTTAGCAACAACCATTTCAGATTCAACAGATTTTCCACCAACACACGAACTTTCATAAAATGCAATTTCGAAACAAATTCTCTCAACATTTTTAACATTAGTAAAAGTATCAGAAACACGTTGATATTGATGAAGTATTATCTTTGTGGATCCTTGAAAAGTAGCATACCGATTACGGTTTCATTCAGCACTACAAACTAATGATTTTCATTCATAAGATAATGATCTTACAAATCTTGCGGGGGTTCCAGTTCCATCACTTCAGCGAGTTGGTATTTTAAGATACTTGCGGGGGTACCAAGTCGATTAATGATCCTATGTTTTCTGTCAAGTATCAAGAAATATGTTAGTTATAAGTAGAAGTAGAAGTATAAAACAGGTCACAACGGATTTGGACCAAGAAAACCAGTATTTTATTCCGACCAAGTTGGGTAGCTAACTTTTTTTTGCCACTTTACTGCATCATTTATGATTTACAAATACGATCATATGCTACTACTTATAACAATACATGCTAATCTTTTATTAGTGAAGAGATTAGGAAGCTTTGATAACTAATTATAAAATTTGGGTGACTTGCAACGTATTTGTTTCCCAATTAAGTATATATTTATTAGTTGACTGGTTAAGGATAAACCATAACTTTATGGGTCAAAATTGCATCATCTAGTGATAAGCTTGACCATATCAAGAGATCCTAGACTTACATGCAATACATCAACACACGGGATTTAGGTAAAAGACCATCCCAAGTCCTAGTTACAGCATCATCAGCAAACATAATATTCCTGCAGAAGGACCAAAAACGAACATAGTAACTCAGATTAATTACAAGAAGATGACAATAACTTTGGGCGAAGATAAGGTATGTTATGATATAGGTAGTCTGTTGGGTGCACATAATGGAATTACAAAGGAATGGAATGTAAAAGGTAATGAAAATGAGTATATTGTTTGGTATGCGTTTTTTATTTGATAGAATTTCAAAAAATAAATTGCAAGCAGTGTATAGTATTATTTTTATACAATATGTATATTTGTGTGTATAAGTTCTGTTCTCATTAATGTAGGAGTACTTATGTAAAAAAAAGAAAAAGAAAACTAGATAAACGTTAAACATACTACATAATCAAGAAACTATATAATAAAAAGACTGATAAAAAAGATATATTTATGTTTGAGAATTTATTTTTTTTTGAGAAAAATTTAAGTGTTATAGATATTACAGGTTGGTTTCGAGGTTACTGAAGATAGGTGGTGAGTTTTCATTCCATTACATGATGAACGGAGAAAAGGTCAGCCCTAGGTCATGGAATGAGAATCAGAAAATGGAAGGAATAAGATTCCTTGAGGAATGACTCATTCATTCTACTACTTGGAAAATCCCAAACCTTTTGATATCCCTTCATAGGGAGCACTGAAAGAGAAAATACCTAGGTAAACATTTCCTGTGGTATGAAGTTGGACATCGCCTGCAAACAGCAAACTGCAATTCTTCCACATTTTCGTTTTCTGTTTGCTTACAGACAGCACATTTGTGAGCAGGACAAATGAAAGGATCCCCCCCAGCGATCCTATTTTCAAGAACTTGTTGCTCAGCTTCATTGTCCTGTAGCAGCTTTGCTACACATGTTGGGTGATAAAAGTGACCACAAGTTGCAGCACTACATTGAAAAACCTGCATATAATACTACTATCAGAAAAAGCAAGACAGAAGGGGCGAGTATCACATCAATGGAATAATGGCATCTCTATAGTTAAAGCCAAAACACTACATCTAATGTAAACGCACAAGATTTCAAAGTGCAGTGCTTACACAAAAGAAGACTGCAACTAATTTAGTGTGATGACTGATGAGCAGTACTAGTAAGGAGAAAACAAATCACTCCAGTGACTGAACATATTAAATAAAGTTGCAATTGCCAACAGATATGCCACCAGAGAACACAGATTTATATCAACTAAATAGTAATCCATTAATCTATAACATGTCCACCCTTTTTATAATGTTTCCCGAGAGAAAAAGAAGATTACAATCTAGATAAATAAATAAATAAATAAATAAGTCGCAAAGTGACCTTTCAAAAACAAAAAGAATTCAGAAATAACGAATTTTCTTATCAACACTTCTAGCAAGATCCAAAAAAATCTCTCAAGCTGATCATATAAACTGTGTGTTTAAGATCCACATACACAAACAATGAAAAAAAGATTGCCTCAAGTATTACATACCTCAGTATTTGAAGATTCATCCGAAGACCCTAGTTCATTACAAACAAAGCATTGGTGCAGATTATACAGACAATTATCACATTTATATCGTTGTGTTGCCTACAAAATGACATAGATACGATAATAGAAGAGAAAACCAATGTGAAAACAAAAGACGGTGAGAAGAATAGTTAAGAAAATGAGACAGATTGATATCATCCCAAAACGCATAAATGTTTAACACACCTTCAGTAGTGCTTCATAAGATAGACAAAGAGAATAACAGTTGGAATCTTGTGCCCCCGCAGATTCTTTAGTTGCATGAAATGACCTAAAACATTTCCCTTCGCAACTGCAATGTATGACACACTCCATCAGAAAAAAACATAAAATGAAGATAATTCAGGCAATTGCCTCATCATAGGGAAAATGGTGGGGTGTGTGGGTTGAGAACAGGTCGAAACAGATTCAGATCAGAACATGCAAGTATTACATGGGTCAAATGTTTTGGGTTAACCAGCCAATACATTTTTTCCACTTTCCTTGATATATCTAATTAAAGTATTTAATATGACCACTTTCCTCTATATAATAATATATTGACGTATTAGATATGACTTCAAAACTATATTAATATACTTTTTAAATATAAAGTGATTCAAGAGGTTGTAGGCTTTAAATAATTATATGTACACTTCAGATCACTTTTACCCATTTGATTTGTTATAAAAAATATAACACCCCAAACCAAAAAAAAAAAACGTGAAACTTGCTNCCACCTCATAAAATAATACAGGTTCAAAAAATATGTACAATACAGCCACAAAGAATTTTAAACTGCATAAGCCAAAAGCAAGAAGAAAGTATTTCACAATAATGGCGCACTGTGATTTACAAAGATGCACTCTATCCTTTAAGGCAGAGAAGAGAAAGTAAACATCACGCAAGGCCTTAAGCTCTGAGGTAACGTTGTCTATTTTTTGGACAATTATAAGTGCTAAATAAACTTTCTTTATTCCTGAACAGATTCAGAAGAGATTGGCACTAATCTACTTTTTCTGCACTTCACTCAAATAAACCACTATGAATTATATTTATACAAACTGCCTTTCTAAAAAAAAAAAAAAAAAAAAAAAAAAAAAAAGAAAATTATATTTATACAAACTATGATAACCAATAACAACTGAACAAAAAATTATTAGCTACAAAGTAACAGAAAAAGCTACCCTTCTAATTGCTAAAACCAATTTGCATTATCGCATATCCAAGAACAAACAAGCTTCAGCCGTCGAAGGGGATAATTAAAGCAATAACAACATGAGGTGATAAGTAGTACCAGATAAGTTCACCACCATTATCGCATATGGCACAAACATATGAAAAAGTCTCTTCTTCATCATCGAAAGCTGCCATGTTCTAAGGTTTTCCACTCGCGGGACAGTACTTTAATACCTACAGTCTATTTTGGACATATGCACATCTCAGTCAAAAAAACACGGTAGATCAAAGTTTTGCGAAACATAACATAGAAAGAAGTTCAACAGACAGATACACTCATGTAACATAGAAACAATATAACGAATTTTCACAAATCCTCAAATTTCACACAATTCATTATGTTAGGGTTTAGTTTCATAACACACAATTAAGCAATATTAACACTATACACAAAGGAAACGACAGTGAAAAATCAACACAAAACTAATTTAATTCGGCTGCTTTTTCAATCAATCATACAAAAAAGTAGATAAAACAGTAAAATCGCAACAAAAAAGCTATCGAATATCAATAAATCCTCAATTTCAACAAAAAAGACAGCCTTTGGTTTCAAAGTATCTTCGTTATAAACCGCTTTTATTAGATGAATAACTCATATATAAAAACAAAAGTAGGGCTTAGTGGCTTACAACCTGTATATCTCAAATTTTGTCAAAGGAATTTTCAAAAATCCTTAAACACACAATTTTTTATGTTAGGAGTTTTAGTTTCGCAAGATCCTCGTGCTAACATTATACTATAGCTAAGGGGGGTGTTTGTTTCGGCTTATGGCTTATTTGGTTTTGGGCTTATTATGTTTCATAAGCTCACTTATTTTGGCTTATATAAGTTCATTATGACGACCTAATAAACTTACATAAGCCGAAAAGTTATAAAATAAGCCACAAAAAGTGAAGCCTAAAATCAAATAAGCCATAAGCCGAAACAAAAGAAAAGATTACAGCTCACAAAAGCTGTATCTAGCTACAGAAATACAAAATTAGGGGTTTTTAATCTAGTTTCACAACATGTTTGCTATAAACCGATAACAAAAATTAAGGGTTTCAACACATTTATATCTAAAACTACAGCTACCGAAATCCTACGATCACGAATTTAACTACAACAAAAACTAATTCACACAAAATTAAATGAACATTTAATCATGTAAAAAACATATAACACTTAACAAAAGAGAAAATTTTCCAGCAAACGCACAATTCGTTTACTTTTCACTGCATGCAATTGATATGTAAAGCAGTAAAATTAGGGCTTTCAACACCTTTATCTTTTACCTGTTGTTTTGTGTGTAAGGAACAATAATTTCTGTTAGGGGACAGTAGGGAGATGACAAACTTTTTAATCTATCTATATATTCTAATATACAGCAGTTGAAAAAGACATTAAATACCCTTTGAAAAAATGAATGCTCAAATTATAGAGTGTCTATGTTGGTAATTTTACACACTAATTTAAATTTGACTAATTCTAAGGAAATAAACAAAACTTGCTCTGGAAGCCTGAAACAATTAAATTCGATGCATAAATCTTTTAAAATTATCTACAAGAAATTCGATGCTCCCTAGGCCTAAGTCCGTTAGTGTAATTATTTGTGTTTTTATGTGTAAAAAATAAATCTTTTTCATCTCGGCCTTCCCATCTAATGGTTTTCCGGAAAAAAAAAATTGTTTCGGTACTCTCACAAAATTTTTTCTGACTCGCCACTGATTTGACCCATGCACTTTTTATTGGCCAACTGAGTCATAAATGGGTTACTGAGTCAATTTTAAGTGAATGTCAAAAAAGCTTTAGGTCGATTTTGGACACACCCAAACTAAAAGTTGAATCCATTTTTGCTATATAACATAAACGTACACATTAAATTGAAATCATTAAAAAACCCCATCCTATCTAAACAAACATTCTTATCTTTTAAATATCCATGAATTTTTTAACAAACTTTCAATTTTTTTCAAAATGATTCACCATACACTTAAATGACGTCTATCAAGAATGGATTAAACATTTAAAACACAAATATTAAATCTCAATTCATATCTTATCTTACTTTGCATATATATGCTACCATTCCTATCATCATAAAACCAATAAAAATTTTACGTATAACATCAACAATGGTACAAAGAATCCCCCAAGGTACTTATCATTCTTAAACCATTATTCTTATTTTTGTTTATCAGTTTTACAATAAAACCAACAACTCTTCCTTTTTTTTAAAAGTTATCAGCCTATTATTTTTTCGTGCTCTATATTTGCAGTTGACCAAGGAACAAGAAACATATGAATCAAAAGGGCCTTCTGTTGTGAATGCACACGAAGAAAAAGTAGTACATATATCCGATGACGAATTGGTATGAATGATAATATATATACACATATAGCATATCAATATTATTTCTTTCAACAAAACATTGAATATTTTAAAATTGTGCAGTCGTTACCCACAAAAACTAAAAGGAGACGATTAATGAAGAATGGCAGCATTGTACACAACCAAGTTGTGAATCTTATTTCTTCCGACGAAGAAAATGTAATAACTAAAAAAGAAGTCGCTGACGTTAAAAGTCCAAAAAATGAAAAAACGGTATCTTGATTAAATCCAAATAGTTTAGTATTGTGATTTTTAATAAGTTTTTGTAACAACAATCTATACATGTTTAATCTTATTTAGCAATGCATTTTTAACATAGGAGTTTGACGATGCGGCACCTATAACTTTCCGTCGTTCCACAAACAAGAAGATGATCGCACGATCTAAACCCAACAAGTATACTCTTTTTGATGAGGATACTGATGAAGACATTGAAAATAACAATATCAATGATGATGTTAGCACTAACGAGACTACCGATATTCAATATACTAACAATTTCATTGATGAAGAAGCTGGTATTGATTTGGATGATTCTGAACCTGTTAGTTATGAAGACACGGATGATGCAGATGATATGGACGGCTTCATTGATGATGCAGATGTTGATGATGATGATGCAACAGACGATGAAGATTCTGATGATGATATTTGAAGCTTAAAACGTCAATTCAACAGTGTCCTCAATAAGAGTTTTTATTATTATGAGTTTTTATTAGCGTTTTTGTTTCGTTCTTTTTGTCTTTCATGTTTCGTTAGTTAATTTCTTTTGAATCAATATAAATTGCATGTCATTTAATCATATTTAAGCTACGGAAGTGAGCTTATTTGTTAATTTATAAATTATATTATGATGTTTTATTATTTTACCAACTAATATCAATATTACATTAACACACTATCATACACTATAATACAAGCAAATCGTACATGCAATTACACATTCACCTTTTATTTAAAAAATTAAAAATATAAAGTAATTTACAATGAATTAATTTTTGAGAAAAATTGGGAAACTGTTTTATATTTGAAGTTAAATATATATTTAAATACATTGCATCTATCAAATACCTGCAAATTTTAAAAATTCAAATATTAAAATTTTAAAACTTTAAACCTCCTGGCATCTTTGTTATTTGTAGAATTCAAAATTTTAAAATTTTAAAACCTCCTGGCATCTTTGTTATTTGTAGAACTAATTTGCATTATTCATTCACTTCAATCTCTTAAACTAAAAAGATGTACTCAACAATCTAATTGTTCTCAACCTCGCTTTCATATGTTCATATCTATATTCAGGAAAAATTACTATGGATCCAAGCAAAAGATTGATAAGAGAAAAACGTATAGATATCATAAGAGCAAAAAAAATGAAACGAGCAGAAGGATCATCTTCTTCATCCCATCAAGGTGTATCAAACACATCAGGTAATGTTGCACAAACATCCTCTGTAAGAAGAAGTACAAGAATTCAAGAAATCGGACCTGTGATTGGTAAGTATCCCCTTTGTTAATATATATTTTTTTATATTCACCACCATGTATTGTAAACACATTTTGGATCCGGAATGCAACACATTTTTATACACTTTCTTTGTAAGGTGCAAATCTACAAAGAACAAACGGCAATGAAAGTGAGAATACGAACATGGCTGGTATTGGTAAGACTAATACAATGTTATACTTCTTATAATGTTATTGTTTGTATATATACTTTAATTTGTATATTCATTTGATCATGATATTTTAGGTAATAATCGAAGTATGTTGCTCGGGGAAGTTCATAGTTATTCAACGCCTGTAATGCACACACCAACACATTCAACCATAAAAAACCCCTTGCAATGTTCAAGCACTCTGTTATCGGATATTACAAATGGTATGGTTTATCATAACATATATTCTTTTTTGTTTTACAATGTATTGAAACAAATGGTTAATATGCAGTTCATACGAATATATATTCCGTTCATCCGAGCAATAGCCGATCAAGGTTCCAAAACTCATCTTCTACACCAACACATTTGAAATATGCAAGTTTATCTGATGTTACAAACTGTGAGTGTATGTACACTTTTTCTAACTAAAAACCGACATGAATGATTACATTTTAAATATATTTTCATTGTTTATTTTTTTACAGTGAATATTGGTTCAACCTCCTATAAGCAGCCATTGAGTAGTGTTTCGTCATTTTCCCAACAAATAAGATCAAATTTAATCGAAAACACCAATGCCGGAATTTCCTCACCGTCTATCAGAAAGGTTGTGGGTAACACGAATCAAACTCCAATTGGTCCTAAGCGCGTGTACAAGCCAAGAGCCAAAACAAGAGCAAGAAATGTAAATCCCTCTGAGGTTCATAATATTGATTTTCAAAACACTGGTTCTACAAACCATATACCAGAAATTCAAAAGTATGTTGGTTTGTCAAAAGGTAAATAATGTATATAATTTCTGATCCCAATATTAACTGCAAATTGTAAATGTGTACGTTGTACTAATAGTGCATTTTCTTTTTCATCAGATTACATTGACTTTGGAAAAATGTCTTACACCTGTTCTGATTGCCATGCCAAACTTTGGCAACAGGAAGCACGTGTTGGCAACGGTAATCTAAAACTTACAAGTTACTCACTTTGTTGTGGTCGTGGTAAGGTTATGTTGCCTAACCCTCCTAATCCGCCATGATTGTTTGTGGATTTGCTTACAAATAACCATGAACACAGTCGAAACTTCATTGAGAACATCAGGTCATATAATCAGATGTTTGCATTCACATCAATGGGTGGGAAAATGACAAAAGTTTAAACACTAAAGGTCGTGGTCCTTTCGTCTTTAGGTTAAATGGCCAAAATCATCATGTGATTGGTAATCTTCTCCCTGAACAAGGACAACCTCCAAAATTTTGTCAACTATACATAGTTGACACAGATAATGAAGTAAGAAATAGAAAGATGGCTGTGAGGTAAACTTTCTTTATTTATTCCTTTCAGATTTTTAATGTTAGTGTTCATCCACTTTTTATAATTACTATGACACGTTATATATTATAGGTCTGGTGAAGGAAGAGCGGAGACTACATTAAATAGTATTATCCCTGAAATAATATCAGACGTTAAGGAAGCTTTGGATCTTCTTAATCCCTTGGTTAAGAGTTTCAGGGTAGCTAGAGACCGATACAATAACGGTGAACAAATGGATTTCAAGCTGAAGCTGTTAATTCAACGAGATAAAGACGGTAGGCAATATAACATGCCTACCATGTCAGAAGTAGCTGGTCTTATTGTAGGAGATGAAGATTCATGCAGAAACGACAGAGATATCGTTTTAGAAACTCGTGATGGTGGCTTTCAAAGAATTAATATTTTTCACCCATCGTTCCTTGCTCTCCAATATCCAATGATTATGCCTAGAGGTCAAGACGGTTACAGGCTAGGAATTTTGCATAGGGGTGTTGATCCGGAAAATGTCGGAAAACATGACACGCTTACAATGAGGGAATACTTTGCATACACTATGATGAATCGAGACACCTACAAAGATTTGATTCTATTAGGTAGAAAATTGTTCCAACAGTTTCTTGTGGATGGTTATACAATGATGGAGACAGAAAGGCTATATTTTGTTAAAGCGAAACAAGCAAATCTTAGATGCGATACATACGATAACCTAATGACAGCTGTTGGTGAGGGTGTCTTGGACGCGTCTTCCACTGGAAAACGTATTGTTTTACCATCTTCATTTACTGGTGGTGCGCGTTATATGATGCAAAATTATCTAGATGCCATGGCGATATGTAAATATTTTGGATACCCAGATTTGTTTATAACGTTTACATGCAATCCTAAATGGCCGGAGATTGTACGGGAAGTTGACAAAGATGGTGTTCGTCCTGAAGACAGACCGGATATGATTTCTAGGGTATTTAAACAGAAGTTGGATTATTTTATTAAGGACATTAGAGACACCAGGTTCTTTGGACGAATACAAGCACGTAAGACCAGTTACATGTACTTTGATAAATAATTGTTTATTAATTTTAATATAATTATTAACAATATTTATGTATATTATTTTCAGTTGTTTACACGGTTGAGTTTCAAAAGCGCGGCCTTCCTCATGCTCACATTTGCCTTTTCCTACACGCTGATGATAAGCTTCCAAGTCCAGCTATGATTGATAATTTCATATCAGCTGAAATTCCTGATAGTTTTGAGGATCCAGAACTTTATGTTCTTGTGCGTGAACACATGATGCATGGCCCATGTGGCATTGATCATTTGACTTCACCGTGCATGATTGACAATAAATGTTCGAAACACTTTCCGAAAAAATATTGTGAGCAAACAACGGTGGACGATGACGGATACCCAAGGTACAGGCGACGCAACAACGGACGGACAATAGAAAAGAGCAAAGTTCATCTTGACAACGGATATGTTGTTCCTTATAACCCGACACTGTTGAAACAATATCAAGCACACATAAATGTAGAGTGGTGCAATCAATCTGGTGCTGTGAAGTATCTTTTCAAGTATATTAACAAGGGCCCGGATCGTATTTCAGCAGGAATATATGTTGATAACGGAAGCAATGGTGATGTTTTAGATCAAACAAATGTTGATGAGATTAAGGCGTATTTGGATTGCAGATACGTATCTGCATGTGAGGCTGCGTGGAGGCTTTTAAAATTTGAAATACACCATAGGACACCATCTGTTGAAAGGCTATCTTTTCATATGCCTGGTCAACAACAAGTTGTGTATCAAGATTCTTCGAGCCTTGATGACGTTCTTGAGAAGCCTTCTGTAGGTGCTTCCATGTTCACGGCCTGGATGGAACACAACAGAACGGAGGAGGATGAAGTCGCAAAAGAGCTAACTTACGCGGAATTCCCAACAAAGTATGTATTCAAATTAGAAGAAAGAAAATGGTACAAACGGAAGCAACGTTTCGCTGTTGGAAGAATACACTATGTACCAGAGAGAATCGGCGAATGTTATTATCTTAGAATGCTACTGAACTACGTGAAGGGGGCAACCGGATGGGAGTCTTTTAAAAAATGGGATAATGTGGTGTACAAAACTTTCAAAGAGGCTTGCTTGGCGCGTGGTCTACTCGACAATGATAAAGAGTATATAACAGGAATCAAAGATGCAATTGCGTGGGGGTCAGCTCACCGTGTACGTAAAATGTTCGTTATGCTACTTATTTTCAATAGCTTATCAGATCCTGTAAATGTTTGGGAACAAACATGGGAGCATCTTGCAGAAGATGTAGAGAGGAGGCAAAGGCGAATCTATAAGAATCCAGGTACTTAGCTTTCAATTATAAGAATCCAGGTTCTAATTTTTGTAAAACATTTTATTAACTAACAGTGATATGTGTTGCAGGTTTGGTGCTTACTGATGAGCAAAAGAAAAACTTTTGTTTGTTTCAGATCGAAATGCTTTTGAGGGGTAACAACAGTAGCTTACGCATGTTTGAAGGTATGCCGTTTCCAGATGATGCAGCGATCCTTTCTTCCAATAACAGACTCATCCATGACGAACTATCATACAACATGGATGATTTAAAAGAAGAACATGTAAGACTAAAAGCTTCTATGACTGACGAGCAAAATAAAGTGTACGAGACGATAATGTCATCGGCTTATAGTGATGCTGGTCGTACTTTTTTCCTTTATGGTTACGGTGGTACGGGTAAAACATTTATTTGGAAGACATTGGCAGCTGCTATACGGTCTAGAGGTGACATTGTTATAAATGTCGCATCAAGTGGCATTGCTTCTCTTCTTATGACCGGTGGTAGGACAGCTCATTCGAGGTTTGCTATACCAATCAATCTTAACGAGGACTCTGTCTGTTCTATTTCTCCAAATAGTGACCTTGGCGCTTTACTAAGACAAACAAAGTTGATTATATGGGATGAAGCCCCCATGACACATAGGCATGCTTTTGAGGCGTTGGACAGGAGTTTGAGAGATGTAATGCGTTTGAACAATCCCGATAATGCCGAATTACAGTTTGGTGGAATGACTGTAGTATTTGGTGGTGACTTTAGACAGATATTACCCGTTATACCAAAAGGGTCAAGGCAGGATGTCGTTAACGCGTCAATCAGCCGATCATATATATTTGATAACTGTACTGTCCTTAAGCTGACCACTAACATGAGGCTAAAATCAGGAGGTTCGCCTGAAGAATTGTTAGAAACAAAGGAGTTTGCTGAATGGATCCTTAACGTGGGCAACGGAACATTATCTGAACCTAATGATGGTGAGGCTATTGTTGACATACCTGAAGACATTTGTATAAAAGAAGCAGCTGATCCTATTCAGGCCATAGTTGATTTCACTTTTCCTGATCTCATGAACAATTTGGACACACCTGGGTATTTGCAAGGAAAAGCAGTTCTTGCACCAACTAACGAAGTAGTTGATATTATTAATGATAAGTTGCTTGAAAATATGCCAGGTGACATGGTTGAGTATTTGAGCTGCGACTCTTTATGCAATTCTGAACCTACGTCTGCTATAAATCAGGCGGTTTTTAGCCCAGAAAATCTTAACGGTATGAAGTTTTCAGGGTTGCCAAACCACAAATTGGTTTTGAAGGTCGGTACACCTATAATGTTGTTAAGGAATATTGATCCGGCTAATGGTTTATGCAACGGGACAAGACTGCAGGTTGTAAATATGGCACCAACGGTTATCCAAGCAAGAATTATCGGTTCCACCGGTCCAGAAGGGCTTACATTGATTCCAAGAATGCGCCTCACACCCTCAGACAAGCGTATGCCAGTAAAGATGATTAGAAAGCAATTCCCTATTTCTGTTTCGTTTGCAATGACCATTAATAAGAGCCAAGGTCAGTCACTTTCACAAGTCGGTCTTTACCTACCACGTCCGGTTTTTTCCCATGGTCAGTTGTACGTCGCAGTTTCTCGGGTTACTTCAAGAAAAGGGATTAAAGTTTTGATATGCGATAATGAAGGAAACATTTCCACAAGGACAACAAATGTGGTCTACAAGGAAGTTCTTCAAAATCTTTAGTTTCTATTGCACGTATTACGCATAAACTTAAAAATGTTGTTTATTGTTTATTAGTACATTTTTTAATAATGTTTTATGATTATCTTGCTTAGGTTGTCTTCATAATCTTATTTTTAAACTCCTTAAATGATTTTTATTTCAAGAGTGCTTGAATAAAATTGTGTTTTTATGTTTTATAATTTTATTGATTTCTTGATTAATAGTGTTTCTTTACTTGATTATAGTAAGTTGCAACAAATTTATAAATGTATAGCATAGCCAATTTGATGATGCAATATAATTGGAATCAAAGCAATTCTTTTATAGTTCAACTTTCACTTTCTTTACTCTTTATTGTACGTATATGCACCGAATATATGATACATGTATATGTTCATAATAATAACAAAACTATCATTACACGGTTTTAAATTTACCCGTGAATTTCACGGGTCTATAAACTAGTATATATATATAGGGTGGTTAACGTAGGATAGTGGCTTAATATAAGAAGCGTAGGAAGGTCTATCAACGCGACATGTGTCACTTTATGGCTGAAAATGTGGAATGGTATTTTTAATATTTAATATATATCATGAGGGCATTTGAGTCAAAACGTTTTTACACAAGATTTTTGTTTTGTAACTACTTCCGATAAAAGATGGCATTTTATTTAATAATTTAATGTTGTGGTATATATGGACCTGGCACATCAATTTTCACCGCTGCAAAGCTTCGCCATATCGTCGTGTTTTATTTAACGTGGTAAAGCAAATTGATACACTTTTCAGTTGATACGCATGCAAATTGATACATGTTTATGAAGTATATAAACACATGAACATGCATGTTATACTCACCCACTGATACAATTTGATACACAACTGGTTTTAAACCAAAATCATCCATGTTTATTTCAGACAAATCACTCATAGTGATTCGTAAATTTACACAATCATTTGATACACAAAAATTTATTATAAGATACACAGTTACGACAATGATACATGAATGAAAAGATTATACACATCTTTGCGATGTTTTAAAACAAATCTTAAACGCTGTATCAAATATGTAAACCATGTTGAATACGTGGCCTCACCGGAAAATGGTAGAACATGTTGGGTTCCGGGCTTCCGGCGTGGGGTGCGGCGATAAAAATAGCCGAAGATAATGGTGAGTTGGTGACGACAAAAATTCCGACGACCTAGGGTACTGACGGTTATAGTGAGGGTGACGGGAATCGTCGATGATAATGGTGACGATATCGTGAGAGAGTAAGAAGGATAAATATTTTGGTAAATAATATGAACTTTATGGCTAGATATGAAACACATTTTGTGGACAATTAACCAACGCCCCATAACCAGCAAATTTTTAGCTTTCGTTTTTGACCAATTTTAATTATACACATGACACCATGCATCCAATGAATGTTCATCTTCTTCTCAAGCATTTATTTAAATTCATAAGGTACAAAAATATGATACACATGTAGTCTTTTTACGTGATGACACAAACTTGCAAGTTGCAAACATACATGCTTAAGTATATTATTGAATACTTGTTTATGCTTTAGTTACACATCAAGAAGTTATCTTAATATTTTCTTAAACAATATCATAGCCTAACAGCCGGACATTAAACAACGAATCCTAATATTGTGTTATATTACTTTTGATATATGATGTTAAATATTGGTTTATGTTGACATTTTTACACGCACAACGCATAAGCAAATGATAATTCATGTATATTTAGCTTCTTTTTGTAAATCTATCTTGTTTACTACACATAGATACACTAATTAATTAACAATATCAATACATCACAATATCAACGACTGATTGACCAGGTATCAAATTGAAAGAACACGCATCATCTTCAAACACCATGTATTGCCTTAAAACTTTAATCTGGGACGGTGGCTGCCAGCCCGCTAATGTTTCGACTTCTTGTGGCGGCAAGGGTTTTCACAAAACTCAACAGTGCGAAAAAACATAATCAGTAGCATCTCCTTTGGTTAAGGGAAGCATGGTTCATTCTCGACGGGTTGCCGGATTTATGGACAAGTGGAGACGCATGTCACCATAAGAGAGTAGCAGAGATAGGCAGTTTGAATTTTATGAATACTTAAAAAAACATATTAAGAAGAGTAAGAAATAGTCAAACGCAACTCAGTCGTGTGGGTGTTTTTAGGGGTTAACACAAGATTACCCTTATACCCTTTTGTTTATTTAATTTATTTTTTCATTTAATCAAATTGAACATCCACATGGCACTACTTGTATGGCTTCTTACACTATCTCACTTTAACAACTATCTTAGATGAACCTCATTGTGTGTGTGTGTGTATATATNATTATATATAAATAACAGGAGGCGTTACACGTATAATGCCACCTCATTGTCCAGTCATTTTCATGTAATTCATTATCAGCCATGTCATCACATTGTGGGCCATGTAAGCAATTTTTTTTAATTAATTTCGTATTTTTCTAATTTATTTCGTGTTTTTTTCCCAATTCGTGTTTAAATTAAAAAAAAAATACACTTACATGATTCGAACCATGGTTACTTGGATGAATAACATGTGTTTACCACTGAGACAACAAGTTTTTTTGAGATATATGTTGCAAACTATAATCTATAAATGTCTGCATTTTTATTTGATTCTGATTCCTATACTAAATACAATTCTTATAAATCTGCATGCTAATAGAAACGTGTAGGTGTATATTTTGTAAATTTAGAATGGGATAACTTTGTAAATATTTAGCAAGCTAAATCTCCTTAAATATAGTTAACCCTAAATTCGATTTAATACATGAAGCCTGTAGAAAAACATGCGACAACCAGAAAAAAAAATGTCGACTTTCTCTCTCTTTTCTCTAAACCCTAATATGTCATAATATGTTTGTTTTTATGCAGATTCACAGTGATTTATCTTTCTTTTTCATGCACAACTGTAAGTGAAGATAATGAAAAAAGGCAGATTATTCATGTTTTGGAGGTTAGTATCTATCATTACTTAGATCTAAATCTTACTTATCTAACTCTAGGCTGAGCAAATCCAGTGTCTACAAAGGTTTGCAGTTTTGAGGTTAGTATATATGACTCAAAGAGGTGGTAGATACTGATAAAGATCATGTGAATCAACGTGAAGTAGAGATAAGGGAACTCATGAAAAATCACAAGCAAGAAGCATCGAGTCATCAGGCACTTCTCCAGCTGGTAACATTACAGTACCCTTAATTTTAGTAGGTTTTACAGATAAATACCTACTTTTCCACAACCAACCCGGGATAGTTCTGTAGCAAAGACGTTAAATAGGAGGAGGCAGAATCATTAAAAAGATTTGCTTACACGTCTTAACAAGTAACAAGTTTACAATGTTACATAGATCGTCCCTTTCTACCAACTAACTTTTGATCAAGTATGGGTTTGTTCATAGATGCCAGTTTTAAGCTGTGTGGTTTGGTGATTCGTTTTAGGTTATTTGTGTTGTGAACGTTGCATGTTAGTTATATGCTTATTTGTTATGCTTGGCTTATTTGTTTTTTTTGAACGGCGGAATTTTATTAAAACGAATATGCTTGGCTTATTTGTGTTATTTGCTCTGTTTCTTTCATTGTAATGTTTTACTGATGTGTTGTTCTTCTTATTTATAAATTGCAACGAACTTTTAGCCATTAAATTTGTTCGCCGTTTATTGGTTTTCTGCATTTGTTGTTGTTCTTTTATTGTTATGTTTTCAGCCATGAGAGGGAAAACAAAAGCTATTCTTAAGATTCATGAAGCCTCTACATCTGTTGGAAAACGTGATATTGTTAATGATTATAGAGACAATGGTTTGTTGTCAGAGTGTATTCATAGATACCAGTTTTAGGCTGTGTAGTTTGGGGTTTCGTTTTAGGTTATTTGTGTTGTGAACGTTGCATGTTAGTTATATGCTTATTTGTTATGCTTGGCTTATTTGTGTATTGCTCCCAAAGGATTGAAAGATGATCTGGTTAAGAGGTTGGATGAGGCTGTTTGTGCTAAAAACCAAACTCATTACAATGGCGTCAATGACACTAACTATCCTGAGGTTTCATCAGACGATGCAACAGTAAAGTCAGTTGTTACAGAGCAAATAACCAACATTGGGGATGGCAACAATGCTTAAAGTCAGAGCTTAGGGGAACATAATAACATAATAGCGAAGCTTGATATAAACCATAGCCTAGAGAAAGATAATAACGGGTTAGAGAATGTGTGCCATAATATTGCTCTTAACAGGTAAACAAATGGAATGATTCGTCCATGAAGGCTGAAGAAACTTCACCACCTGACGAAGATGATCAAACGCTGACTCCCACTGCCGTCAATACTTCCATTGTACCACTTAAGGAACTTCAAAATCTTTCTGGTGGGAATGACATAAAGGTTCTCAAATTCTTATTCTTCTAACGTCCTTTTTCTTAAAGTGAGTTTCTTTATGCTATGCGATCAGTCAACACGAAGATGGTTAACTTTTTACGTTTTGAAGGGATCATAGGCAGTTCTTGACAAGGCTGTGAAACTTGAAGATGATGGGAAGACTAGGTAAATATATAGGTCTACCTGAGAACTTCCATGTAGTTCATTAAAATAGCAAATATTTATTTCTACTTTATTCTGAAGCCGAGTTTTCCGATTAAAATAGGATATTTGTATATTGCATAAAACCAAAAGGAACAAACCATGACTAAAGCTTTAAAAAGAACAAACGATGGCGCCAAAGGTTATGAAATTGCTGGGCTGCGAAGGAGAAATCCAAGTTTGATGTCAGTTTGATATCACTTATATGCATAATGATATGGCTGCAAAATGGATGGGTCATGTAAATTGCGTCACTAATGTAATTTTATTAGTTGAGTTGTCATGTTGAGCCGTTTACATATGAATTGGTCAATTGGGTCAAACAGGTGGATTTCACAAGAAAATGTAGCTGAAATGGAAATGGGTCAATCTGCCAACAGATAAAAATTCGGCTAAATCATATTCTTTCTGCATAAAACCACATGATCAGTTTATTTAGATTACTTTTGAAGAAATAGATTTATTGTTCGCTCTCTTCTTAGGACTCCATCCCTTCAATCTGAATTAGAGGGTGCATATCCCTGTTGTCAGTTTATATTGAAACTTAACACAAGATACAATAGTAATATATAAACAATATGAAAGTATGCTTATTGTACAATATAAAAGTTGCTTTATCTTTGTAGCATCTTTTACTATTGTCCTACTGTTGGTGCACTTGAAAATAAAAGGATACTACTGGAACAGTCAACATACTTCACATAGTGTAGGTAACGTTTTGATTCATATATAATTTTATTAGAGGGAGCAAGACAAGTCAATATGGGTTGGGAGTATTGTAGTTGATGCACCGAGGAAAGGAACGAGATCAGTGGAACAGTGAAATTATTTCGGACAATTGAGGTAACCTTTTGCTTTTTTGATGCTTTAGTAGAACTAGCAAGAGCCAATACGGATAAGCACAATATCCATGGAAACTTCTGTTTTAGTCAGCTAGGTTATGGTATCCAAAGAGGAGCGAAAACAAGATTCGCAAACTTATAAGGGAGAGGTCTCAAACTTGCAGCCGCTGGGTGATAAGCAACCATCGCCAATGGGGAACGCCAAGCCTAATTCATCTGATATTGGCAGCCTGGTAGTTGAGGTCAGCCAAGTAAAATTTGATTCTGTTTCTATTGATAGTGTGTAAATTACTGAAAAGAATGAACTAAAGGATAATGTAATTGCTGATGATGTCAAAATAGAACTTGATGTTAAGCCTAAGATGGTTGCGCAACCATCATTCAACATAGTTGCCCTTGATGATGCCAATACAGACTCAGTTGTGGCCGATGCGCCATATAAATGAGAAAATGCAAGAACCAACCGTGAAGTACGATGAACCTCTTGATGTTATAGTCGAGGCTACACCTGCTGCTAAGAACACTGAAAGTGCTAGAGATAAAAATGATGCTGCTTCCGTGTCCACTAAATGAAAGCTAAATGGTAAACCTTCCCCTTGAGCATCTTCTATTTCTTTTCTTTTTCCCTTCACCATGGTTTTTTAATTACATCTTCTCAAATCATGTTGATTTAGACCTGGCTACTATTTTACCTGCCTGTTTTAACTATATGCCACACGTTGAAATAGTGAATCCAACATTATATGCCATTGCTATCTCTTTATATAGGGTAAAGGAGTTTGGTTAAACGGGAATGATCGGTATAAGTTCTGGTGTGAAGTTCATGTTGCTTCTACTATTTCCTATTAAGAGAGCAAGTTTACCATTTACTTTAATACAAACATAGAAAAAAACGGAATTTTGCAGCTTTCTTATTACTCATATAATCCTAATAATGGGCCACATGTGACTTAGGAGGCATCAAGAAATTTTTTAGTATTCTATATTTCCACATGGCAGCCAAGATGTAGTATTTCTATAGCCACAACTTTTGTTTTGAAATATTAACAGTTAGGAGGCATCAAGAACTTTTTTAACTTGCCGCTGAAATGCCATGGTTTGTTGTCAGAGTGTGGGCCAATAGTGACCGAGGGGTTTGTGCCTATAGACGCGCGTTCTTCTCCAAATGTTTTGTTTATGCATGCTCATGTTCAAACACCTTTTGATGATGGTAAAAGGAAGTTGGGTTTGGGTTATGAGTCAGACCTCCTCTCTCCCCGGCATTTGTTTTCCTGTCCAGGTGTTTGTCTTCCTAAGGTTGGTGGTATCGGTATTCCGGTTGTAACATCTGGCTTGGTTTGGCCCCCGATTACCTCGAACGATTTACGTTTCTAATGTGTATACCTTTTACAGCATAAAGAAGAAGCTCCTGAAGCGGTACCATCTGAAGAAGAACTTAATCCGTATTCAATATTTCATGTACCAGGGTTAAACTATAAGGTGCAACTATTTTTCCTACTCACCATCCTAAGTGTGATTTATTGCTTTCTAAGTTTTTAGGTGTTTTTTTTTTTTTTTTTTTTTTTTTTTTTTTTTTTTTTTTTTTTTAATTGTGTATTGTGATCTCATAGGTGCACACAGAAGTCTTTTTTGATAGATGTAAAGGTAAATGAGCGTTTTTCCTTGATCAAATATCTTAAAAGCACAATCTTTAGAGTGTCAATATTATATGTGCATGCAAAATTATATGGATGGAACTAAATGGACCTGAATTGATTGGTCAAAACACTCACTTGGCATTAGTAAATTTGTGGCTTTTCATTTTGTTTCTTTGTAGAATACCAGTCATTTGCTTTTTTTGGTTAACATTTATGACTATTAGAGGAGCAGGACACACCGTCCCAAGTTACCAACCAGGTTGTGCACTTGAAGTTTACGCTTCATTCTTGGAGGGAACGCTACCATGAAAAATTCCAATATAGGTGTTCCTATACCAGCGGTTAACTAAACCTTAACAATAGCGAATTAAGATTGATCTTCAGTTAATAGGTTGAAGTTATAAATATTATGGCGAGTCTTTGGCAGAACATCATTTGAATTTTTAATACTTTTAGTCGCAATTAGTTTTTTCTATAATCTGAGAATGGTAACTTACAACAACCAATTACTCTTATAACTTAATAGATTACTCTGATAATATTCATTAAAATTATTTTGAGAAGCAGGCACCAGGCGCGGGTGAAGGCGCGGGTGGTATGACAACCAAGAATGGATGATGATGAAGTTCCTAAGCTTGTGGCTGGTGGCCAAAGGTAAGTCATTCGATCAGCAACGTGACCCACTGAAGCAAGTGATTGATGAGAAATAAAATGAGTTAGATAATTGTTTGATTGAACTAGAAGAAAAGCCAGCTGCCCTAGAGGCTGCTAATTCATTGAAAGAAGCCCTATTGCAAAGGGACACGGTGCTTAAAATGTGTGAAGAAGTGTTGTCATTTAGTGGTGTTGGAGAGCAACTTCAGTCATCCGATATTGCTTATAAGGTCACGTGGCTTGCAAATGAATCCATCAGGCTACATGATGAAATTGATAGAATGAAACGGATGGAGGCAAGGTTGGCGCTGTGAAGTTTAACTATGCTATCTGCAACAATTTCTATTAAATGGATGGAGGCATTTATCATCCTCGCAAGTTGACACATCATCTAACGATGCTGAACGTGATGCACAAAATAAAGAAGCTCCCAAACAATGTGTTGTACAGGTATACTAACTAATGTTACTCTATAATATTTCATGTTTAGAAAAGTGAAGTAAAGAGTATAAGTTGGGTTTAAACGGGTAATTATTTAGTATGGGTCATGATAGGCTATGTTGGGTTAACCTACACTCTTTTCCTTCAATATTAAATATAATTATAAATTGTTTTTTGTCAAATTGTTTAATAATTAATAACGGTTAACTAATTTTCATTTTTAACGCATTAACAAACAAGTACTACTTAACTAATACCTTACATGATTCATTCATCATATAGATTGGCACAACCTGTTATACAAAATCAAATATTTATAACACAATGTTATATATACTTGCATATTAGATAGGAATAAAGTCAAATGACGTGCATGGTTCGGTCAAGATTGATATGAGCCAATTGTGTTTGTGAATGGTCCTGTTTCGACACAAGATAAAGTTTCGGAGTTTTATTCATATTAAATTGCATGTAACATAAATACTAAACAGACTTGCGTGGTGTGTCATTGAGATTAAACTTTGATGTAAATTTATAAAAATTTACTTTGTATTTTTTAATTGTTCAATAAATTTTAATGTTCATTTGAATTTAATTCATATACTATGTTGTTATAAATAAAATATGTATATTTTAATTGTTCTATAAATCTTGATGTTCATCTATTTTCACTGTTATGCATTCAATATAAAAATTGGTACGTTTATATCTTATTATGTCCACTTTNTAAACGGGTAATTATTTAGTATGGGTCATGATAGGCTATGTTGGGTTAACCTACACTCTTTTCCTTCAATATTAAATATAATTATAAATTGTTTTTTGTCAAATTGTTTAATAATTAATAACGGTTAACTAATTTTCATTTTTAACGCATTAACAAACAAGTACTACTTAACTAATACCTTACATGATTCATTCATCATATAGATTGGCACAACCTGTTATACAAAATCAAATATTTATAACACAATGTTATATATACTTGCATATTAGATAGGAATAAAGTCAAATGACGTGCATGGTTCGGTCAAGATTGATATGAGCCAATTGTGTTTGTGAATGGTCCTGTTTCGACACAAGATAAAGTTTCGGAGTTTTATTCATATTAAATTGCATGTAACATAAATACTAAACAGACTTGCGTGGTGTGTCATTGAGATTAAACTTTGATGTAAATTTATAAAAATTTACTTTGTATTTTTTAATTGTTCAATAAATTTTAATGTTCATTTGAATTTAATTCATATACTATGTTGTTATAAATAAAATATGTATATTTTAATTGTTCTATAAATCTTGATGTTCATCTATTTTCACTGTTATGCATTCAATATAAAAATTGGTACGTTTATATCTTATTATGTCCACTTTTTGCAACCATTCTTTAAAACCCTTCTTACGCTATACAAACATATGTCAACGATAATTACAAGTCATGCCCGCCCATTGGGCAGGCTTTGAAGTCTAGTGTGTGTGTATATATATATATATATATATATATATATATATATATATATATATATATATATATATATATATATATATATATATATATATATATATATATATATATATATATATAGTGATTAGGTAAGTATACTAAAGGAAAACTTGACATTTGATAAAAATGTTTTTGTTATCACAATGTTGACCATTTTCTGGTCCGAATTATCAAAAGTGTAAAACACGAAAGTTGTCCGTAATGATGTTTTACATCAAGACTCGCGAGATTTTAACTTGAAAATGCAATACGTGAGAAAAAGAGACGAAAACGTGAAAAAACGGATGAAAACGTGCAAAAATGAAAGAAAACGTGTAAAAACGGATGAATAAGTAACAAATCCAAATATTAAGTTATTTACTAATGGCCGTTAGTATCAAGGACTAACAATGCAAATTTATTTGAAGTCACAAGGGTATTTTAGTCAGTTCACTAAATCAACATGTCATATTTACTAGATCGTCGTAAATTAGCCGGTTTCAATGACTATATTAGTAATAAAATAAGTTTGTTACCTAGATTTGAAAATTTGTGAAAGTACGTTGCTAATATATGGCTTTAACCCTAATTTAGCGTGTTTGTTTTCACAAATATTATTTACTTCTCTCGCTTTTAGTACGTGTAATTGGTCGTTTGTTAAAAGAGAGGGGAACATGGTTTCTCATTTGATATGGTCCGTTAAATTCAAGGTTTTGGATGGTTGAGATAAATCCTTTAGTTTCAATGTTTTTTTTTTTTTAGTTTGCAAAATAACTCGCCTTTTTGTTTATATAATGGACGAAAATGCCATTGTAAGTATAAAATTAAAGTTAATATTCACCATTAGATTAAACTAAATGACTGATGGAGATTAGTCTTTCAATGCAACAAAAACTTAGTCTCTAAATGAACTTTTCTTGTAAACTTTGGATATTTTATACTTGTTTTTATATATGCGTTTAAATTTTTTTTATGTCTTGATGAATTAGAATAAATGAATAAGAACAATCTCAATTCTTAACAAGGAACATGAATAGAAAAACTCGCATATTTAACTATTTAAGTGTTTGTGTTAATTTATTTGTATCGATGAATTAGAGGTTTAGAAAAACTCGAATGAGTCAAGCTTAAGCTTGAGGCATCGAGTTGCTTGATAAAAGCTTGCCTTGTTTGCAGCCCTAATGTTCACTAGGGTTTATAAGTTTTTAGACCTCTTTATATTTTTATAAACATTTTCATAAACCACCGTAATATGCCTTAGAACATGATTCAATATGCTACTAAAGTCACCTTTTTTTAGTAAAATCTTGTTCCGGTAAGGATTAATTCTTAATTAATCGCATGTTAATAAGGGTGATCTGCTAGAGATATTACGGGTACATATCAAGAATGAAAGTGATTTCAAAACTCTATTAATATAAGCTGGATAAGACTTGTGTGGTAAATGAAGAATGAAGACTAAACTTCATTCCATGAGTATTGCTATCCACACATTTAATCGACTTATGACCAAGTCAAATTTCTCTATGCTTATAAATTAAAAGGGAAAACATGTACGTACTGTATTAATTAAATAACAAACTCAAACTACTCCAGCTATTGTCATGGCCCGGTTGATTGGTCTTGATAGCGATGAAGGGGTAGGAATTCTCAACTTTGAAGGTCCATCTATCGTGTTCATGTTATGCATGATTGTCGCGTCTATGTGTGTTTTGTCTATGATCATTTTTGCTTGTGGTGACTCTAGTAATGGTGAATCTTCAAATACTGCTGGTGCCGGTGCTCGTGCGCGCAGGTCAAGTGGTGCCACCGCTGGCATCGCTGCTGCTTCTGCTGCTGCTGCTAGTAGTACTTCTTTTGGAGGAGGAGGAGGAGGAGGTTGTTAAGTATAAACATAGAAAAAAAATAAAAATAAAATAAACTGAAAAAAAGTTACTTGTATATTAAACGGAATTTCGATTGATAATTTGTTGTCCATTTACTATATTTTGTATCAACAAAGAACGATCACATTTCATGAATAAATTTGTAATTGTTGTTTGACATTCGTAAGTAAGAGGTGTTTGGTTTGTATTAGAGAATTACTATCGGTATAGGTATGGGAATGGATTTATAGAACCATTGACTTGAAAAATGTTTACTTTTGTAGGTTTCACACTTATTCTCAAACACAAAACTCACAAACCAAACGACTTTATTGGAAATGAAAGTCACTTCTTCTTTGTTGCCATATCCCAAAAACTAAACGTACCCTAAATGATGCTAAATATATTCCAATAATAAATTATTTATACGTGAAAAGATAAATCTGAGTATGAGCAAAGGGTGTAGGTGTAGTGGCGTTAAATCTGCGCCAATCCGACATGACACAACGCCAAACCCACGCCACAGCCACTATAGCGTCCCCTTGGCTCCATGGTGCAAGTGTGTAGTTTAGCTTGTGCGATTTTTTTTTTTTTTTTTTTTTTTTTTTTTTTTTTTT
>LBNU01004945.1:43572-65821 GCA_014162995.1 Artemisia annua
TTTTTTTTTTTTTTTTTTTTTTTTTTCCTTTTTTTGGTTTTTGTTCATATATATTTTTTTAACGGCAAGTTAGTACAATACTATCGGTTAGCGAGTCAGAGACTCAACGCGTCTGAATGGGCAGAGCCCAACATAGATTCTTACCTAGAAGGAAAACCCAATAAGACTCGAACTTTAGACATCATGGAAACAATCTCCTCCAAAGCTCCTTAGAGTTGGGGGTATGGTAGCTTTTTGACTTGCGCCAAACCTACCAGCCCAAGCTCCTCAATGGCGCACCACTACGCATGTGGCGCCGTTCTAGCTCGCGCTGCTCATTTCACGCAGTGCCGTTCTATTTTTTTATTATTATTATTATTATTATTATTATTATTATTATTATTATTATTATTATTATTATTATTATTATTAATTTTTGACTGTTGCTTTCGAATTGATGAGGGAGAAAAAGGAACGTCTGGCAACAGTTATGTAACCGTTTGGAGTGGATTTTGACCCCCCACCAAAAATAAATAAATAAATAAATAAATAAATAAATAAATAAATAAAAAATTAACCCCCTAATTACCTATAAACACACTAACAAATCACACACACTTCCAACACATATTAACTATCTACTTTTCACAATCTTTTTCCAACCAAAATGAATCCCAACTCACCATGGATTAACAACATGCTCAATGACCCGTCGAACCAAATGACTTGCGCGTCTTCAAATCCGGGCTCGTCTTCGAATCCATACAATCAATCGCCTTACTTTCCTACCTTCCCAACAAACCCATACATGAATCCCGAAGAACAAATGCTATTTAGTCAATGGAAAATGCAACAATATCAACAACTTACTCAACAACATCAACAACAAAACCAAGGCACCGCTTAAAAACCAAAATTCCGACCATGCATCCTTCCATCTACGAGACGAAGATGGAGACGAATCCGAAAACGAAGATGAAGACGAGGTAATCCCGACCCCGATGTTGAAGACGACGAAGACGAAGGGTTATGAGTGGGGAGAATGCTAAAGATTTTATGACGAGGGTGCATTATTTGTATAAATCGGTGTCGGGTTGTGAGTTTAAACACATGAAAGCTTGGGCCTTTTTGAAAGACAAGCACAAGTGGAAAAATCCCGAATCGACATTGGCAAGGCGAAATTGTCTTCGGGTTACGGAGGAGGAACCCGAGCATTTTGGACATGACGCGTTGCCATGACCTGACGGCATGCACCGGATTTCTAAGAGTCAACGTTCTTCAAACTCGACCGCTAGTTCCGGTTCAAACCCGACAATGTTTCAAGAAATGATGCAACAACAAATCGAGTTAGAGCGCAAGGCAAAGATGGATGTTATGGAACGAGAGTCACTCACGAGAGTTACTTTTTATGAATCTCAAAAGATTGCCGAGGAGATCCGAGTGCTACAAATGGATACAAGCAAGATGGATCCGGTCGACTCGGCGATCGTGAAAGCCCAAAAAGCACGAATCCGAGCAAAGTATCAAACTGACGAGTAATAGGTTTTTATTTCTTTGTTTATGTACTAGTTTTTTATTTTTATGTAATTTTTTTTTAAATAAATGTAATGTGTGTGTTTTTTTAATTAAATGAAGTTTATTTTAGTTATTATGTATGTTTTATACTTTTATGTAAATGAAAAAAAAAATGGAAAACGGCCTCACATTTTCTGGTGCCAACGGTAACGGCACAAAATACGGTGCCAAAAGTTTTTTGGTGTCATTCTGTGATTTGCTCACGTGGCACCACTTTTTGAGAAAGGCACGAGGAGAACGGCTCCACGATACCCACCGCTCTTAAGAGACCTCAGGTGGCCAACTGAGCTAAGGCCAGTTGGTTAGGTTTTTGCTCATGTTTGTATTTGGTGTGTGAATGATGCGTGTGTGTGAAACGTGTGTTTTAGTGTGTGCTGCAAGTATCTTGAAGATGAAGTTGTAAATTTTTTTTTTTTCTTTTTTTCTTTTTTGTTAAATATCCAATTTATAAGTAAGTATCTTGAAATGTATACAATACCCATTTGAGTCTTAGTAGGTTAAGTTTTTTTGAAATATTAATGTAATTTGTAATTTTAATTTTGTAAGTTTAACAAAAAAGAAAATAATAATAAAAAAATAATGAGTTTCAAAAATTGAGTTTTAGCTTAAGTGACTAAAGGGTTACGTGTGATTGTGTGAATAATAATAATAATTAAAAAAAGAAAAAAAAAAAAAAAAAAAAAAACCCCGAAAATGATTTTTTTGGGTTTTGTGTTGGATGACGACACCCTTGCTTTAAAACCAAAGCCCACTCCATATATTTCTCTCTTTTGACCCATGAGTTTGACACGTTCATATTAATCCGTATTCTTTTACAACACATGCAAAAATACAATACTAATACTCGCACCCAACCCAAACCTATTTATGCAATCAATCCGCCTTTATTTTCTGTACGCACTTTTATAAAACACTCACAATTTACGTTCTTGATTTCATGCCATTTAATCCATAATAAAAAGTCTCATTCACAAGATTATACATCAAATCAAATTTCTGGGTTTGTTTCTCTTTCGCTTTTTCTTTCATAAATTCTTCTTGCTTTTATGTTTTTCTTATATTAAAAGCAGTATTTTTTTATCATGATCACGAGGAAAAACTGTTTAAGGGTTTGATCATGCATGCGTTTTTGTTTTGTTTGTGATATGGTTCTATTTATTTAATGTGTTAATGAGATTGCACTACCAAAATTGGATCAATTTGACTTTTTGATAGTCAAATTCATATAACTTGAACGTGAAACTGAAGTACGTGTTCTAATTTTTTTGGGTTTTGAATCTATCAATCATGTATTTGACCTTTAAAGTCAAATGTGGTAATTAAAAGGATAAGCAAATGTTTTTGATTTTGAAGTTGTGGAGATTATCACTTATTGATCCTCTTTAATTTAATAAAAACAGTGTATCATGTAGTTTTTCGGAAGTTTAATACCACATAATGGTTTTCATATGCAAATTAGTATAAAGAGTGTGTTTTATTAGTGATTATTTAATATTGAAATAATTACGATAAGATTATCAACTGTAATATGTTTTGGTGTTTTGTGATAATATGCTTTAGCTTGCAGTACTCTTTTTTTGTTTGAGAAGTTTTGAACGTATCAGTAACGAATAGAGATCAAATGACTAAAAGTGATATATATTTTGTGATAAGTGTAGATGTTCTTATGTACTTGTTTCTCATTGTTTCTTGTTCATACGATTGTATCAATTTGTAAAGTACTACTCGGTAGCCACAACTAGATGAGGATTTTGATTTCAATCTTGCTCGATTTTGATATTGCCATGCATCATGCATGGTTGTGAGTGAATATGATATTCAATGGCTTTTTAAGTAGTTATACGTGATCTTCTGACATCTATGTTAAACTTTGCTTGTACTTTACGTTTTTGGTATTTTTGATATTAGGAAAGTGTGATGTACTCTAACTAAGTGCTTGATTATGTTAATTTCAGGTTTAAGCTCGTTTGACCAAAATGTCTTCACCAAGCAAGAGGAGAGAGATGGATGTGATGAAGTTGTAAGTATATGTTACTACCTAATTCTACAAAGCAAGTACATAACATAATACCGAGTAGAATATTGTACCTTTGAAGCATGAAAGTAAATATCCCGTGTTCCCTTTGTTCCAGAATAAATGCAAGAGCTTTCTTCATGCTAACATTAACTTGCTTATCAATGTTCATGAAACATTGTCACATTGATTTTGGTTCACCGCTTCACCAGACTTCATTGTGTCCTTATTGAGGGACTTGTCAAATATTTGACTAGTTGTCAAACACTCTTATGAAACTATGTGCTATCAAACATTATTTATATTATGAGATGGAGGAAGTATATTTCACTAGCGTTTATTCTTCTAATAATGATGCTTATGCATTTGTTTGCATTTTCGCACTTGGTATTTATATTCAGGATGATGAGTGATTACATTGTGGATACACCAAACGACAGGCTCAATGAATTTAGCGTGGAATTTCATGGTCCAAAAGAAAGTATGTTTCTTAGCTCCTATACTTGTTTTTCTACACCACTAGTTTATAGGTGGTAATTTGACACATTTACTTATGAATGGGTCATTTTGGGCCGTGTTTATCTCAAATAGGCCAAACGTGTTAAAAGTCGCTTGTACTCTTTTCAACACAGACATTGTTTCTAAAGATTTTCTAATTATTATTGTTATGATATAGTTTTTGCGATCATAACTAACACATGCATTCATTCTTATTTATAATAGTATTTGCGGGTTAACCCAACCTGGCCTAGTACTAAAACTGGCTTCATATGTCCGATCGAACTCCCCGATCATCCCATTTTGACTTATCTAAATTTTCTCCAACTTTGTAGGTGTTTATGAGGGTGGCTTGTGGAAGGTTCGCGTTGAGCTACCTGACGCTTATCCATACAAATCTCCTTCAATTGGATTTGTGAACAAAATTTTCCACCCAAATGTTGACGAGCTGTGAGTTAATCATATTACGCGTTCAAAAGATAATCTAACATTATTCTGTCATGAATATCAGAACACCTGACATGCCCATGTTGCCCATTTTGTAGGTCTGGTTCTGTTTGTTTGGATGTCATAAACCAAGCCTGGAGTCCCATGTTCGGTAATTGTGTAAATCATAATTCTTCTCTTCCGTTCGGTATTGCTTTCTATCAGTATTAATGTAACTGTGGATTTTGTGTTGCAGATCTTTTAAACATTTTTGAAGTTTTTCTTCCTCAGCTTTTGCTGTACCCAAATCCTTCGGACCCACTTAATGGTGATGCTGCTTCATTGATGATGAAGGACAAGAAGCAGTATGAAGAAAAAGTTAAAGGTCATATGCTAATCATAACTTGAGTATTAAACTGATTATCAAAATTATATTGTTAGTTTTTCTTTAACATTGGTGACACATTCTGAGGCGTGGGTATCGGGTAAAAAAGTGAAAGATTAACGAGTTATCAATTTATGCATTATCAATATATTTTCGGCAACCTCCCCCATACACCGTGGAAGACGGTATTGGGACCCATAACCCGTGGAAGACGGTATTGGGAGTTACTTTACTTTTTCTAATATATTTTCGGCAACTTTCAATCGGTTCATCCAGTGTTGTTTAACAGTGCCGTTTTCCTTACGTGGCTGAGCTGATCCGGAGACAGATTTTTTCGAATTTTTTTTTGAATTACTGTTGGTTTTATCATCTGAAAAATAATCTAATTAATGAATAAAACGATATGCCAGGTTTTATGCATTAGAAATATATATTGACAACTTTCGACCCGTTGGGTACATTGTTCTCTTTTAATGTTATTCTAATTATATAATTTTTTTTTATGTTTGTCCATGACAGAGTACTGTGAACGTTACGCAAAGAACAATGGAAAATCTGCTGCTGAAGAAGATGAGAGTGGTGAGGAAGATATCAGTGACGGGCAATACACTTCAAGTGATGACGAGATTCCTGGTCATGCAGATCTATGAATGATTAAAAATCATCGGTTAGATTCCTTTACAACAATTAGCTGTTGTGTTATAAAAAGTTGGCGATGGTGTAATCGACCATAAAACCCTATTTAAACTTGTGTAAGAAGTCTTAAACTGAAAATGTTGAACGTTAGAAATGCAAATTTAGATATCTTTAAAGGGACTTGGTGTCAACCCTTTCCAATCTTCTGGCTTCTGATGTTATGTTTTTTTTAGAAACAAGGTTTTCATAATTTTGCATCTTTCCACCTTGTTCTTGGTTCATGTTTTCCTGTAAGTTTTGTAATTTACTGTATAAGTTTTTCCCTTTTAATTTGATCAATGCTGAAAACTATGGGTAATGGTTAGGTTGTCACCATCCCCAAGGTTTTTTTTAGTATTAGCAGATTGTAGTGTGGCGATTTTGACTCATAATTTATTTTGACCCATTTTATTATGAATGGGTCTATTTGGGGTATGTTTTATCTTTTAACAGGTCAAACAGGGCAAAAAAGTACCTTAAAAATGAAATGGGTCATATGAGCCGAAAGTCACACAAGGAGTATTCTTGATGAGCAAAATCTCACATGTCATCTTATTCAGATTTGTATATAACAATATGATGCTAATGATTTTGTAATCAAATTATACACATTTATACTTAGTTAAAAAATATCTAAAACTTCTTGACAATATGTTTCTGCCCAATCCGACCCTATCCATTTTGACCCATTTCCCATCACAAGTAACCTACCTATTGAGCCACTTGTAGCGGATTAATACAAAACACATCATACAACACACTTAAAATTAACCATTGATTTGACTTTGTGTATGCAAAGTATAAAAAAACAAACCCGATTGAGTTCCATTTGGGTGATTCTTAACCTTCTTTTCTAAGTCACATATTTAACTAGAAACAGTATCCCAGCCTGCATAGACCAAGCCTAGTTTTTCTATGTTGCTGAGTCCAAGCTTCATCACTGTATTATAAACTGCTCACATATGTCAAAAAGCCGGCCACTTAATATCCAGTTTTGAACTTTCTAGCCGGCTCAACTTGTAACTACCTCTTGACTTGGCATGAGTTTTTGTAGATGCAGCCTCATATATATTTCATCAGAACCTGAAAAATACATTTTTCCATCAAAAAATGGATCAAATTCGATCCATTTTCTGGGTTCTTTCTGTGTTACTTTTACTTTTTTCAGGAGCAAAAGCCGAAGATGAAAATGTAATACAGGCATTGGTCACATTTATGGATACTCTCGTTCCTGGTAACATGCCAAACATTCCGAATTGGGGTTGGAACACTTCATCGGATCCTTGCACGAGCAAATGGGTTGGGATTATTTGTGATAAAGATAACAAAACAGTAAAAAATATAGTTCTCGAGAAGCTAAATTTATCCGGAACTGTTGATTTCGACTCCGTTTGTAAGGTAAATAATCTTCTTGTGTTAAGTCTAAACTTCAATAATATTACCGGTAATGTAGGTCCCGAGATAACAAACTGTAAAAAGCTTACTCATTTGTTTTTAAGCGGGAACCGATTCTCGGGAAAAATTCCCGATTCTATAACGGAATTACCGAATTTGAAAAGAATCGTTATTTCCAACAACAAGTTCAGTAATGAGTTGCCAGATTTTTCAAAGATCACGAGTTTGTTAACCTTTTTAGCTCAGAACAATCAGCTCACAGGCCCACTTCCAAGATTTAACTATAACCAGCTTCAAGATTTCAATGTAGCCAATAATAATTTCAACGGGCCAGTTCCCGATGACACGGGTCGTTTTGATGCTAATAGTTTCGCGGGTAATCCACAGTTATGTGGTAACAAGTTGTCTGTACCATGTCCGGTAAAAAAGAAGAAAAAAAAGTCAAAGTTCCGGGATTTTGTCTTTTACGGCGGCTACGTGATTCTTGGGTTTATTATCGTGGTTTTAATCGCTCTTTTAGTGTTCAAGAAGATGAAAACACATGATCATGAGAAGAGTGATCCACCCATGAAAAACAGTCCAGATAGTGGGAGGTCTAGTGGGTCAAGAAACAGCCGGCCCCGGTCAGAATTCTCGATAACATCGGTTGAAAGTGGTGGTGTTTCTACATCAATGGTGGTTTTATCGAGCCCAGTGGTGAACGGGTTAAGATTTGAAGATTTGCTTAGAGCTCCTGCTGAATTGATTGGAAGAGGTAAACATGGAAGTTTATATAAAGTCAAACCGGATGGTGGTTGTCCGATTGTGGTCAAAAGGATCAAAGATTGGAAGATATCGAGAGATGAGTTTAAGAAAAGAATGATGAAAATTGATGGAGTTAAGCACCCAAATGTGTTACCGCTTGTTGCATATTATTCTTCAAAACAAGAAAAGCTTCTCGTTTATGAGTATCAGCAGAATGGGAGTCTCTTTAGGCTTCTTCATGGTGAGTTCCTTAACTTTTGTTTAACTTTTTCTTTGATACTGAACTGTAGATGCGGTATAATGTGTGGGTTGGGCGGATTGGATAAAGAGTAAAAAATCGGTGTTTTCAAGTAAGGGTCTGAACATGACGAGTTGGCTTGACCCGCAAACACTACTTTTCACATCTATTTTACTACATATTAAGATGATAATATAATTTTTAAAATATAATAATATAGGATGTTTTACGTCTTCAAAACAAACCATGGGACTTTACAAGTGTGTAAACCATTTTACTTGTGAATGGATCGATTATGGTTGTGTTTATCTCAATCAGGCAAAAACTTTAGCTAATAGGTAAGAGGGTAACTGTTCAAACTGTTAGTAAGTATGATTTAATGCATACAAATCCTGTATTGGTTTAAAGATTTGGATCATCAGAGTGATATTTTGTGGGTCAGCCCAACTCTGCCCGACCCGTTTTGGCTCGTACTACAGGCAACTCGTTTGATCCATACGAAAAATAACCTTGTTTCAACTAAGCCTGTTTCGAGTTGTCCTCTAATGTGTCTTTTCAACCAATTTTGCCACCTCTGAATCTTTGAGTAATTGCCTTTTGACAGCCATGATAAGACCATTTTTGTAAAGCATGCACACAAAAAAAAATAATAAAAAAAAAATAGAAAATAAAAAATAAAATAGCAGTGGACTTTGAAAGAATGGGTATGAGAGATGTTTTTGACTTTTCATATTGATACTTTTTATGATTTGTAAAAAATAGCTAGATCTTTCAAGCTATAAAGCATTCCTCTCCGTACTTTTTGCAAAATGAAAATGATGATAAATAAATACAGTAACTGTTATATAATGATTTCAAGAAGTTCTCATTGGCCCGTTTTCTTGTTCTAGAATCACAAAATGGACAGATGTTCGATTGGGGAAGCAGACTAAGTTTCGCATCTAGCATAGCAACTGCACTAGCATTCATGCATCAAGAGCTTCAAGCCGACTTGATCCCTCACGGAAACTTAAAATCATCAAACATTTTACTCAAAAACAACATGGAACCATGTATTAGCGAGTATGGGCTAATGCCAATAGACCACCCAGACCCTGACCAAACCAGTGACCGCACCACAATCAGTACCTTCAAAATTGATGTGTATGCATTTGGTGTGGTTCTGCTTGAGTTGCTAACAGGAAAGCCAGTTCAGGACAATGGCTCTGGTTTGGCCAAGTGGGTGAGTTCTGTCGTTAAAGAAGAATGGACAGGTGAGGTTTTTGATAAGGCGTTGATAGTTGAAGGTGCTAGTGAAGAGAGGATGGTGGGGTTGTTGCAAGTGGCATTGAAGTGTGTAAACACTTCAATGCCACCTAGCATGGCTGAGGTGGCGGCAATGGTTTCATCTTTGAAGGAAGAAGAAGAGCGATCTATGACCTCTTCTGATCCATGATCGTCAAGAAGAGGTAAATATGATCTTAACGAGCATCTTTCTAGTGGTAAAAACTAAAACAATTGGATTAGTTCGTTTTTGAGTTTTACGGTCCTGTAATGAAACCCCATTGGGTATCACCTTGTTTCAGACAATAACAGTAACAAAAGTATCAAATTCATGTGGACAGATATTCGTTCAAGATTACAAGATATACGAACTTTAAATATTTGTTAATGTAAGACCATCAAAGCACTTTTTCATGATAACTTAAAAGTATTACTTGCATCATATTTATTTGTTTGAAAGTTATGTTATTGTCTCTTTGAAAGTGATGGATATGAACCAAGGAATATCCTTTAAATACTGTTTTTGATAGTTGGCAAGAGCAATACTCCACTGTCAATTTGCCATTATTGCTATAATGGATTATTGATGCAACTCAAATAATTAAAGTTTGAGATTTAAGCTCTAGAAGTTTTATGTCACCTAATAATATGAAACTATCAGAGCAGTCTTCGCAGCTACTTCTCCTTACTAATTATTAAAGCAGCAAAACTGAAGGGAGTAAAAGCATGACCGCAAATGGATTACAATTATCTTGTCATTGAACTTTTTAAAAGACACGTTATGTGAGTTCGATGACTTACCATGTACAGTAAAAGTAAGTTTTATAAAACGATACATTTATAAAGTTATGCTGCTATCACAGATCATTATCTCTCAAAAGAAATATCTCTCAGATAAGGAAAAAAGTATTAAGGCCAAAAGTGATGAATCAGATCAAAAAGACCGAAAGTGTTGCTACAATGGTATACAAAAAGCAAAAAGAAACGACTAATGAGGTCACAAGAAAATCAAAATAGTATGGAAAGGTAATAAACTGAAACAAACAACTAACGACCTATCATCACTGAATGAGTTAGCTATGAGATTGAAACAATATGTACAAAGAAAAGCATAGAAGCTTGATCATCGAGCATCTAATTATCACAGAAAAATAGTGAGCACATCAGCTCTTGAAACATAGATTATAAAACCTGTTTTGATATTTTTAACCACTGATAACTATGAAGTCATGTAGGATTATCTATTCAGCAAACACATTGTTAATTCAATCACAATTCACATCTAACATTTTTCATATCTATAAAATACAAGCCGTCCACGCCACCTTACACCTTTCACTTTCCCACCTTGCATTTTATTTTATTTTATTTGCAAAAAGGCTCCATCGACACTATACTGGAAATTAAAAAAAACATGTCAAATACTTAAAATGCCAAAATATCCTCTGTTTTATTTTGTTGGCAACCAATAATTGTGATGGAGATGTGTAACTTATGTATCTAAACGTATATAGCTATATACTTATATAGTATGTCATACGCATTTTTTTCCATCTTGATACTGAAATTTACCACATCATCTTTAATGTTAACTTTTAGACATAAGTTTTACACACAACAGAAGTATCATTTCCCCAAAGTTTATACTAGCAAAAAACCAGCAGTGTATATGCTTTTTATCGCCCATCACCAGAAATTTCCTATCAACAAGTCATTCTACATTGGGTAAAACAATCAATTACACTACTATTATTAGTAATTTTAGTCACGCAATTGTCATGTTATTACCTAATAAACCATTGATATACTAGAGGCCAAACCGCACAAAACGTACCATAAAACAACAACAACAACAATACCATGAAAAAGGTAACATACTTTATACTAATTTACTGTAAATTTTTAGGTATCTAACTTTTTTTTTTTTTAATCTTAATTTAAGGTACCAAAGTTAATGTTGCTTTCGAAAGATGTTGCCGATCACTTTTTTTTTTAGCTGAAAATGGTTAATTAATGTGATCTATTAGTATAGTTGACCATTTCAAAGTCATTACTGCAAAAATCATGGCCGATAACCTCTTTTGAAAAGTTGCATTGCACAAAAACTAACTTCGATATCGATATTAGTAGAATTTAACTTGACCAGCAGTATTTTTTATTTTTTCTTTTGCGATTTCTCATATGCTAAAACGATTTACCAAAACCGGTAAGTTTTTTTTAGTAAAGAAAAGTAAAATAAATAAAAAATAAACAAATCAACCAAATCATCTTTCTTTTTTAGTCTTTTCCCTTTTCTTTTCCTCCGCAAGTGATACTCGAGAACACAACCTTTTTTATTTCGCTTCATTTTCTTTATTTTACTTCTAAATTTAAGTGATACCCGAAAACACAGTCTACGAATAATTAACTAAAATCAAACAAAACTTTAGTCCAATTCCATCTTTACCAATCCAGATATAACAAAATTCAATCTAACCAAAAAAAAAAAAAAAAAAAAAAAAAAAAAAAAAAAAAAAAANATTCCTAACCATATACTCATTCTCAGCTTCCGAATCACCGTTATCCAACGGCAACCCTTCATCAAAATTCAACTTATAATTCAACTGATCATACTGATACTTATTCCCTTTATTAAAGCTTCGGTTTCTATTAAACCGTCTTATAAAAGTTTTCCATTTTGGCCCCGCGACTATCTCTGACCATTCTCGAAGCTTCTTCAAAGCGGTTACGCCACGTGTCCAGAAGGATTGGTTTGGTGATGATGGGGAGGAGGATGTGGGGATTTTTTGCCACGTGTAGGGGATGCAGAAGCAGCAGCGGCGTGATGATGGAGGGTTTGGTTCGGTGTCTGTGAATTCGGTTGTGGTTGTGGCCATTACATGTGTGTGAGTGAGGGTTTGTTTGTTTTGTGTAAATGTGAGTGAGTGAAATTTTGTTTATATGTAAAGGGGAAAAGGGAAAAGGATAAGAGTGCCCATTGGATATTTGTGTAAACAGGCAAATGATAAAAAAAATTTATAAAAATAGAAATGCTTTTAAAGTGGAATTTGCAAAAGTAGGGGGCACTTTTTAGTTAAAAAAAAATAATAATAATAAAAAAATAAATAAATAAATAAATAAATTTAGTTTTGTGCGACTGTTTTAGATAGTGTGATCTTATACAGATTGTGACATGTGTTCAAAGTTACTTGGGATGTCTTTTGCTAGAGCGAAATAACATTTAGCACGACAACTTTTTTTTGCTCGATCGATAAGACATTTTTGTCTTATTAAACAAGCAGGTCTCATTTTTCGAAAATGAAAAAAGGTCAAGTGATGGGACCCACTTGTCTAATAAGAGAAAATGTCTTGTTGATCGAAAAAAAATTGTCGCACTAAATGTCACTTCGCTCTAGCAAAGAAACCGCAAGAATTTAGGGAGATTTTACAAAATGAATTTAAACTTACACAGGAGACCACTTAAGAGATGTACGCGGTGACTTAAGTGAAGGACGCAACAACAATAAAGTTGGAAGAAATTAAATTTCTCAGCACATGCGGGCTTAGCCGAGGAGGATGACTTCATCATCAACATGAAAAAAGAAGAAATCATAGCAAAATATAGACGTGATATGTAGTTGGTTTAAAGAAAAAGAAAAAAAAAATTATAGGTCTCAGAAGTAAGTGAGGTTTTGTCTTGAGTGACTAACAAGGGTGTTTTTAGATGCGCAGGTAATAAGAGAAAATTATAAAGTAACATGACATCACATTATAGCATTTAAGGGTCCGTTTGGTTTGTAGACGGGTTTATGATTAGGATTTGGATTTGGATTTAAATTTGGTTTACGATTAGGATTTAGATTTGATTGGGAGAGAGAAAATAATATTAAAAGATATATTAAATATTAAAACATAAATTAAAAGTATATTTATTAATAATAAAAGGATAATAAAAAATAAATGTGTGGTAAAAAAATCATGTGGCCCCATATATGTCATAAAACCCCTTCACCCCCTCTACTTTTCTCCATCCTCTAATATTTACACTACCATCCTAAACCCAACTTCTAAAAAACCAACCAAACAATTACTTTTAGGTTTATAATCCTAAACCCATCATAAACCCAAAAACCAAACGGGCCCTTAGTTTGGGTGACAACTATCGTTTGCTCTAAAAAATTAAGTTTGGTGATATATTCGCTCCTGTAATTAATAATTATCCAAGTACTAAAAGATGAGTTGGATCGATAGAATAGAAAAGAAACTGATTGGATAAAAGAGTAACAGGAATATCAAAATTCGGTCACACATGATTCTTGCCGGCATTCGTTATTCGGTTTAATGTTTGAACAATATTCAAAATTTAAACTTTAATAAAATAGAAAATACTCATTTAGAAAGTGTGTGATACATACTCCTTTGATCCTAAAATAATTGTCTTGTTTTAATTTCTTAAAATCTTTCTTTTGTAACTTTTATCTTAAGCATTTAATTTATATTATATATAAAAATTATACTAATAAAAATACATTTAAAAATTAATCCATTCATATATTTTGCATCAATTATTATATATATATAAAAAAAATAAAAAATTCAGAAACTCAAAACAAGACAGTTATTTTTTAGACAGAGTGAGTATATGTGTGTACTTTACAAAAGAGCAATGATAAAGACACCTAAGGCTGGGCACAGTAGTGACCATTTCACCCACTGTTACGTCAGATTTCTCTCTCCGACGACCAGACATGACCCAAGTGCCACAATAGTGAGTAGTGACCTTTTTTTTTTTTTTTTNTTTTTTTTTTTTTTTTTTTTTTTTTTTTTTAATTAAATATCAAGCGGTATATGAATTTTTGGATTTTTGTTGTGTTCAAAGTCGGTGTTAAATTCGTCTTTTTTTTTTTGAACTCGACCGACATGTGACCGGGTCACCACAAAGGGAACAACTGATTTGAATATCGGTCATCCTAGATGATCGATCGACTTTTTCAGGGCCACTGTGCCCAGCCTAACATATATGTTTAAACTTATGCCTAATCCATTAACAATTTGATACATCTCTCATCCATTTTCTCACTATAAATCTTTACTTTTGTTTTTTTTTTCCACTTATCATCATCCTATTTTTTTTAGCATGTTGTTAGTCATGCATATTAAGCATGACAATCATTTTCTCTTTACAAAAATAATAAGTAAAATTTCCAACATTTTCATATCAAGCAGAAGCAATTTGCTAACCTTGTGAGCAGTTTTCAGGTGATACTTAGGCTTGTCTTTTATGAACGGTGAGCCATCACCTCTCACACCTCTATCACGCGACACCCTCTATAAAAGTGGTCTCCGTCAGCTTAAAAATCGCGCATAGTGGTGACCATCATCACCTTAATTTATTTTTGGTTTTTTAGGTATGTTTGTATAAAGTGATTATTTTTAACGGTGATGACCACAAAAGCTAAAAAGTGATGGCTTTAGTGATGTGACACTGGCGTGGATGTGATACTAATGGTGACACTGACGTGGATGTGATACTAATGGTGACACTGACATGAAGGTGATGCTAATGGTCACCATAAACACTAGTTTTAGGGGAAGAGGGTGCTCCTTCATGAAAGAGCCCCCCAATCACATCTATTTTCTGCACATGCTCGTGATCACCATTACCTCTATTTTTATTATTTTTATTATTTTTATTTTTTGATGAGGTATTTTGTGCTGTATGTTTTTATAAAGTGAGTATTTTTAATGATGTAAAATGTGATAAATTTGATGATATGAAAGTTATAATAATGGCCACCATAAAAATTAGTCTACAATTAAAATTAAATTTAAAAATCAAAATTAACAAAGTGAAATAAATCGAAAAAGCACATTTGAGAATTGAGAGGCTGCTACAAAAATGATGTATGTCATTTTATTTTCTCCTTCATCATTTAAAATGTGTGCTAAAAATTCTTCTCATAAATTTTATTTTAATTTTTCTCTTCGATAGATTGATGCTCTACATCGCTATTGTGCTTGTAAGATAAACTTTCCAGAGCGAGGAAAATCTGTAAAAAAACAAAATAGTAAAAAGTTATTCCGTCATTCATTTGTTTTATTAAGATTATTGAAGATAATAAAATAAATATTAAGTCCAAATAAAAATACAGTAACAATCAACATCAGCCAAACATTTGGTAACACTTCAATAAAGTGTCACTATCTCCTTTTTAACCTCACTCTATGATTCATGAGTTGTTCTGGTAGGTACGAACAGTTTCTCCACTTTCCTTCAATCAAATGCAACAATTTTGTTAAAAATAATTTTATACTCACAATAATGTTCATATCAATCCAAATTTACTTTTAGTTTAGCTTATAGTGTGATTCAAAGTTAAACATATAAAATCACATGTAAAGTTAACATTACATTATCTAGACAAAAGACGCACATACAACATAAGTACTCGAAAGTATTTAGTATTTACAAGTCGTATTATAGTAATCTAAAAGTCGGGAATCCAAATCTCATGTTTGTATTATTCTTAGATAAATTGTGAAGGATCCAAAGTTCACGATCTGCATGTTATGTGGTGTCTTATATTGATTAGCTTGCATGTTTTTTGTTTGGTTTATATGTCTTTNTTTTTTTAAGTTTAAAAAAAATATTCATAAGCTCTTTATTTATTATTTATTTATTTTTTTATTTTCTTTGGTTTATCAATTTAAGCTTATGAGTCATGTAAGTCTGTAAGCTCATCTTCATAAGATCATTTGCCCTTTCTAAAATTATATAAACTCGAAAAATAAGCTAGCCAGTTCATGTAAACACCAAGTTAACATATAACGCAATAACATTTTATTAGATTAAACTAAATGCAGATAAAGATAAAATGTGACATTATGCCAGTTACGCAAGCAAAACCACGAAAGGGGTTTAATGTGCGTAATGACATGTGTTATAAAACAATATATAGTTTCCATCTACTTTAAAATACAGTAACAACATATTTTAGTTTTTGTTCAACAGGATGAATGTTATGCCCGCACCTCCAGAGGAAGGCCGGCCCAAAAGGTCCACATCTAGTCCGGTTTGGCATAGTGATTATGTTATGGGCTAGTATTTATCTTTATCTATCTTTATGTTTCATTTCTAATTAGGTATGTGTCAGTATTTTGGGGATTTATATTGTATTCAACTTGTGATACAAGTTAGGGTTTATTCGGTATAAATACTGAATCATTATTAATGAATACACAGCTTTTTCAATCAAATAATTCTCTTCTCTTAACCCTAATTCTTAAGGAGCCTAGCACTCGCTAAAAGTAGTGCAATCTATCGATATAGCCTAACCGGGTTGTATCAACTGGTGCTTTCATCATGAACGCTGACGAAATTCGATTGTTGCTGAAAGATCAAGCCACGGCTAATCAACGTCAGGCCGAGGCACTTCAAACACAATTTGCGGCTTTGCAATTGGAGTTGCAAGCCACGAAGGCTATGATACAGCAGGGGCGTTCTGGAGGGGATGCTCTGGCTCTCCAACTGCCTCGTTCCATGAGGCTGGACGTGCCAAAATTTTCAGGGGCTGATCCCGATAGTTGGATTTTCTCGATCACTGAATACTTTACACTTTTGAACACACCGGTCGATTAGCGACTTCATGTGGTGGGTTTTAATCTAGAAGGCGACGCGGCGGAGTGGTTTCGTTGGATGACACGTAATAAGTTAATCTCGACATGGGATGGGTTTTTGGAGAGTGTTCGCAATCGATTTGGACCATGCAAATATGAAGATCCTCAGGGGGCACTATCGAAGCTGTTACAAAAAGGCACTGTAGCCCAGTATCAAAGTGAATTTGAAAAGTTAATGAATCGTGTCACGGATATATCTGAAAGCTTGTTGATTTCATTCTATATCTCTGGTCTTAAGCCCATGTTGCAGCGCGAACTGTTGGTGGCAAAGCCAATCTCTCTTGGTGATGCATTTTCTTTAGCACGGGTTACAGAAGCTCGTTTGGATGACCAGGGGACCAGCAGGCCGATACCTTCCAGTGCACCACAAACCCTCACCAAGACAACATCTCGTTTTGGCGCAACTCGACTGGAAAACCCTAAATCTCCTTTGTTGCCAACACCTTATGGTGTGAGTGTCAATTCAGGGGCAGCACCACTTCCTATTAAGTGGATATCTCCAGCCGAGCGACAGTAACGCCTGAGTAAAGGGCTCTGTTTTAATTGTGATAACAAATGGGTACGTGGACATAAATGTCTTGGGAAATTCCTTTTGCTTATGGCTGATGAAGCGAATGATGAGGAGCAGGTAACGGAAGTTGGACATGAGGATGCAATGGAGATTGGGGATATCTCAATATTGAATTCTTTGGTCGGGCACGGCAGCCCGCGTTCACTACAGTTATGGGGTGCATTAGGGGTGGGCAATGTGCACATTCTTATCGATAATGGAAGTACTCACAACTTTGTACAACCTGATGTCGCAGAACGCATGCAATTACCTATCACAGGTACGAAATCCTTTAAGGTTTATATTGGTAGTGGTGCAACTCTTTTATGTGAGAATATGTTTCGCCAAGTTTCGATTACCATTCAGGGCTTGCGCATGAGCGTGGACTTGTATGTACTTCCTATGAAAGGGCCATATATTGTTTTGGGGATTCAATGGTTGCAACAGTTGGGTAAAGTGACCCACGATTATTCGAAGCAAACCATGGAGTTTACATGGTTGGATCAGGTTTATACATTGCGTGGTGTGGAAATCCTATGCATGAAACGAATTAGCTTGCACCACATGCATGCCTTGTTGGAGTCTGAGGATGTTTATGGTGTATACGAACTGTACCAGTTAGCTCACGGTATGGAAGAAGATGAAAAATCAACCGAGTCTGAGGTAGTCCCACAACCAGAGATTGAACAACTATTAGTCAGGTTCGAGTCACTTTTCCAGGTTCCCACCACTTTACCCCCGCACCATAGTATTGATCATCGTATCCATTTATATCCTAATACAAAGCCTATTAATGTTCGACCATATCGTTATCCACACTATCTAAAAGGCGAGATGGAAAAGTTGGTTAGTGAAATGTTAGACCAAGGCATCATTCGCGTGAGTCATAGTCCTTTTTCATCGCCGGTGTTGCTCGTTAAAAAGAAGGATGGAAGCTATCGTTTTTGTGTGGATTATCGGGCGTTAAATGAAGCCACGGTCAAGGATAAATTTAAAATTCCAACGGCGGATGAGATGTTTGACGAGTTGGGTGGTGCCATGATTTTTACCAAACTCGATTTACGAGCAGGTTACCATCAGATTCGGGTGCATGATCGCGATGTGTACAAGACGGCTTTTCGTACGCATGATGGACACTATGAGTTCTTGGTAATGCCGTTCGGACTTACCAATGCGCCGTCCACTTTTCAGGCAACAATGAATCGATTATTCTCTCCTTACTTACGCAAATTTGTGATTTTATTTTTTATGACATATTGGTTTATAGTACTTCTTTTGCGGCGCATCTCGAACATCTTCAATGTGTATTTAAGTGTTTACAGGATAATCAATTCTATGTGAAGAAGGTTAAATGTGTATTTGGTGCTACATCACTCGAATATTTGGGACATATTATCTCGGGGCAAGGTGTTGAGGTAGACCCAAGAAAGGTGTCGGCTGTCATGGAGTGGCCCACACCCACGACACAACGACAGGTGCGGGGATTCCTTGGACTTGCCGGGTATTACCGACAGTTTGTCAAGGATTATGCTATTGTGGCCGCACCTTTGACTAGTCTTCTTCAGAAAAATGGTTTCAAATGGGGTGATTTGGAAGACAAGGCATTTAACGAACTTAAAAATAAGCTAACTCAGGCCCCGATATTAGCTTTACCAAATTTCGAGGAGACTTTTGTGGTTGAGGCCGACGCTTCGGCAACGGGTATTGGAGCCGTATTACTTCAGAAAGGTTAGCCACTCGGTTACTTTAGTTGCAAATTAGGACCTCGCATGAGGGTTGCAGCTACCTATCAAAAAGAACTCTTTGCAATTGTCGAAGCCATGTATAAGTGGCGTCAATACTTGATTGGACGACGGTTTACAATTCGTACCAATCAAAGGAGTATTAAAGAACTCATGCAACAGGTAATCCAAACACCCCTTCAACAAAAGTATGTAAGGAAACTTATGGGGTTTGATTTCCATATTGAGTATAAAACAGGGGCATCAAATTCAGTAGCAGACGCATTGTCCTGTGTTTTTGAGGGGGACGAGGACATCTCGGCAGCCTTTATGGCTCTGAGTCAACCAATTGTAGGGTTGATGGATGATTTGAAACGGGAAAACGAGACATTGGAAGAGCTTCGTCAGATTCATCGGCGGTTGGACGAGGGGGAAATCTTAGAAGGGTTTCGACGTGAGCAAGGGCTGCTATTGTTTCAAGGTCGGTATTTTATTGGGAAGGAATCCAAGTTAAAAGAACTTTTGCTATCAGAATTTCATGTTACGCCTAGTGCGGGACATGGAGGGTCAAAGAGAATGCTTGTAGGGTTGGCTGCATTGTTCTACTGGAAGGGAATGCGTAGGGCGGTTGAGGATTTTATCAAAAGATGTGTGGTGTGCCAACAAATCAAGTACTCGACACAAGCACCGGCGGATTATTACAACCATTGCCAATTCCAACCGTAGTGTGGGAAGACATTTCCATGGACTTTATCACGGGATTACCCGTTTCGAAAGGATTGACGGTAATATTGGTGGTGGTCGACCGTCTGACTAAGTATGCGCACTTTGGTGCCTTGCCTACCAGCTTTAATGCATCAAAGGTAGCCGAATTATTTACTGATATGGTTGTTAAGATGCATGGGTTTCCTAAAACCATTGTTTCAGATCGCGATCCAATTTTTGTGAGTAATTTTTGGAAGCAATTGTTTGTGGCAAGTGGAACCAAGCTAAACCATAGCTCAGCTTATCATCCGCAATCCGATGGACAAACGGAGGTGGTTAATCGAGGACTTGAACAATATTTACGTGCTATGGTATCGGATCGACCCCATCATTGGGTACGATTGTTGACTTGGGCCGAATACAACTACAATACCAGTTTTCATAGTAGCATCAAGATGTCGCCATATCAAGCGTTATATGGACGTGTTCCTCCTACTATAATTCCGTATCCAGCGGGATCTTCCAAAGTAGCAGCGGTTGATGAGTTGTTGGTTGAACGTAATGTGTTGTTAAGACAACTTCGGGACAATTTGTTGGCTGCTCGTAACAGAATGGAAATACAGGCTAACCGTGGTCGTCGTGACGTGGAGTTTAATATTGGTGACAAGGTACTTGTTAAGTTACAGCCATATCGTCAGGTTTCGCTAGCAAGACAGCTTTCCAATAAATTAGCAAAGCGGTATTATGGTCCGTTTGAAGTTCTGGAACGCATTGGGAAAGTGGCGTATCGTTTAGATCTTCCATCAACGAGTAGAATACATCCGGTCTTTCATGTATCGCTTCTCAAACCATTTACAGGAACGGATGTGGAGAAGGTTGTGGAGTTACCTGAGGAAGAGTATGAAGGTCGACCGGTGGATCAACCACTCGCTATTTGTGCAACGCGAGATGTTTTGCATAATGGACAGCCGGTGCGTCAGGTGTTGGTTCAATGGCTTGGCAGTTCACCCGAGGAAGCTACTTGGGAGTGGTTATCTGACTTCCAGACCGCTTATCCATCTTATCACCTTGAGGACAAGGTGGTTTCCGAAGGGGAAGGGAATGTTATGCCCGCACCTCCAGAGGAAGGCCGGCCCAAAAGGTCCACATCTAGTCCGGTTTGGCATAGTGATTATGTTATGGGCTAGTATTTATCTTTATATATCTTTATGTTTCGTTTCTAATTAGGTATGTGTCAGTATTTTGGGGATTTATATTGTATTCAACTTGTGATACAAGTTAGGGTTTATTCGGTATAAATACCGAATCATTATTAATGAATACACAGCTTTTTCAATCAAATAATTCTCTTCTCTTAACCCTAATTCTTAAGGAGCCTAGCACTCGCTAAAAGTAGTGCAATCTATCGATATAGCCTAACCGGGTTGTATCAATGAAATTTACCTTAAAACCCTTTTTTTATTAAAAGCAAAGATGATATTATATTAAAACTTATTAAAAGAGAGAGTCAGATTGACCACCAAATTTGTGATATAATGCTACTACTAATATACATTAATTCATTGCCAAAATATGAAAAGATGTATGTTGCTATCTCGTGTGAAATGAACAAAACTTAAAGTCGCATGTTTTGCTATTGTGTGCATTTAACCCCATCAAAATGCTTTGAATGGCTTGTTCAGTACATTTGAAACAGAAACCAGTGATCAAAAACAAGTTCAAGCATGCATGTTATAAAAAGTGGGTGATTTGGCAGAGCAAATTTTACATTTTGAAGTATTTGCTGTGTATAAATCACTTCCACTTTCAAAACATTAGCAAGTCCAAAAAAAAAAAAAAACAGCCATGAAGAAGAAGGAATCACATGATTCCAAATTGGCAGGTACTGCATATACGAACCTAACGAGTCTTACCTCCATAGTTATATAAGGTCCAAAAGCCTAATATTTGCATGACTAATGTAAATAGATGTTTTGCATGGAACATATTTGCATGACTAATGTAAATATATAAGGTCCAAAAGCCGGTTATTTCAAAAACCGGTTCCGGATCCTGGTCAAAGTCAACAAACCGGTTCGGTTTTTGGATCCGAGGTCTAAAAAACCGAGACCGGTATAACCGGTTCCAATTTAATACCGGTCATCCACAAGGGCGGAGCCAGAAATTTTTTGTCGAGGGGGTACACTTTAATAAATTTTAGAAACTACACTATAAATTGGTACATAAGGAGGGCAAATTACGAAAAAAGCTAAATATTTTCGAAAAATTACACTATATTTTTTTTTTACGCTAGGGGGGCACCTGCCCCTTGTATCTCCGCCCATGGTCATCCAAAACCTTAAAAGTAGCTTTGCAAATGTGCTGATACAGATTTTTTTTTTTTTTTTTTTTTTTTTTTTTTTTTTTTTTTTTTTTTTTTTTTTTT
>LBNU01004945.1:66209-80918 GCA_014162995.1 Artemisia annua
GAAACATTTTTTTGTAGTCAATATCAATGAACAGACCTTCACTAGATTGGTATCAAAAGTGACATTGGCTTTATGTTGCAACAAATCAACAGTAGCCAAAACGACACCGTTTAAGCTCATAAGAGCACCTTCAACCGAACAAGAACAAGCTGAGCATGTCATCCCTGTTACTTTCACTGTGATATGGCGGATTGACGAACTCGCCGCCATAAATCAGCCGCCACAGATGCCGTCTCCCCTGCCCCGCACCTCACACACAAACACATACAACCATCGAGATATAGAACTTGTCGAAAAAATAGATCGGTGGCGCGATCAACGTCAGATCAACTACGGTTTATGGTGATATGGCGGATCAACGGCAATTTATGGTGGTTCATGTGTGTTTGGTGAGAAAGAGAGTGTTTGTAATGGTGATTGTGGGTGAGTAATCAGGTTGAGTGAGTGTATACGGAGTATAAGAATGGAGTGTTAGGTGGAGTTAGGATATTACACAAATGCCCCTCTGTAATTTATTATTTATATTAATGATTAAAAATAGCCATTGGATCAAAGTTAAATTAATGGCCAGGATCGGTTGTTTTGTTCTTTAAAAAAATCATGTTCCGTATTGAACTTTTCTCAATAGATATACACCCTCGGTAAAAAAGATTTCACACTCCTAAATCATCTTCAATGTCTCACTCTTCCCAACAAAACCCCATTTTTACCTTCAACCATGGCTGACGTCACCATAACCAAAGGGTCAAAAGTTGAAGTCAGCACTGATGAACCAGGTTTCTATGGTGCATGGTATGAAGCCACCATCCTAGACATTGTACCATTATCAACTAAAAACAGACAAAAGAAAAAGATGGGGTATTTAGTAAAATATGACACACTGTATGCAGAGGGTGATCTTGATGAAAAGTTGCTTGAGACTGTTGATCCAGTGTTTGTTAGGCCTTTGCAACCTAAGAATGATGACGTGGAGTTTGAGGTTATGGATGTTGTGGATTGTTATCATAGAGATGGGTGGTGGTGTGGTGTTGTGATTGTTGTTATTGAGAGTGGTGACAATGTTAAGAAGACATATGTTGTCAAGTTAGAGGATCCTGTTGAGGATTTTGTTGAGGTTTTTAAGTTTGAAAAAACTCAAATGAGGCTTCATTTTGACTGGGTTGACTATTGTTGGAAACTTGCTCCTAAGAAGGTAGTATCTTTTCCTTAAAAAAGTTTCTATTTGTTTATTATTGTTGATGAAAAATTGAAATGGGGTTTTGATTTGTGTGTTTTTGGTATTATATAATGTTTTGTTTATTTTTTTATGCAAGTGTGGAGATATGGTTTTTTTTACTTTTTAGGGTTTATGTTTGATTTTGACCTAGGGTTTGGATAAGTGTTTTGTTGGATCATGGTACTATGGTAGTGTTGTTGATATGGGCTGCATGGGCATATGTCATTTTGATTTATTGAGTTTTTGTATGTTTTTATGATAATATTACGGCAAGTGACAAACAAGAGAGGTTTGGAATGATATAGACCATTTTTTTAAGGGTTTTGAATTTAGACTTTTGGTCCGCCTAAGAATTTGTGAGAAATCTGTCGATCCACTTGGCGAAATAAAAAATTGACATGCTTGGTACACGTAAGAATTTACGAGGATGTCGTGGATAGGGCCAAGTGCCCATTGGAGCTGGTGGACCCACGGAATTCCCCCAAAAAATTATACGAACCAAAAGTGTAGATTCGATATCCTTTAAACATTGGTCTTTAGGTGCTAAGTAGTGCTTCTTTGTGTCTTGCTGTACTTTTCTCTGTTTTTATAACATGGGTACATTATTATATTGTTTAAGTAGGTTTAAGGGTTGTTTATTAAAAGTGTTTTTTTGTAGTTTTTTATTTAATGTATGTGTTAGATATGGTTTTACAGTTTTTCAAGGTTTATGCTGGATTTGACCTTGGATTCTGGGTTCTAAAGTATATGTTGTTTTGAACAATTTTGATTGTTCTGTGTATAGTATAGTAGTGGTGATGTTGTGATGATATTTTATACTAATTGATTTATTGTATAGTGGTCGTTTTTGGGATGGGGTTCTTAAACGTGTGTTGTTTTGAGCAATACAGATTATTCACATTGCAATATTGCACCTTTAGATATTCAGGGATACATTTTGCTTTAGCAACCCCAAACACAATGGAATTACTTATTTTCTTTATAAAAGTTTCAGTAATGAGTTTAAGCAACCCAAACGTACCCTTCAGATCATCCCTTGTATTGGACACTTGTGATCTTGTTTATGAGCTGAACGTGTTATAATACAACTATGTAAATTTGTTAAACATTATTTTTTGACCTTTGAAAACCCTGAAATTTTACTTTGGGAAATTCTTGCTGAAAAGATTAAAATCGAGAAATTGTTTATGGCTTTGAAGTGGAAATTATTACTAGTCATTTGTAATTGTTAATTGTTTTGGAGCTGTCAAATTCCTTTGAAAAGTATTTTTTAAGTAGGTAATGGGATGATTGACCATTAAAGTCAAAACTGTACTATAATTTTATATCTGAATAGCATTTGTTCCTTAAATCATACAGACACCAGAGCAGGAAGTGGCTGATAAAAATGCAACTGCTAATTTGAACAGTCAAAGTGCAGTCTGTCAATGTTCTTCCAAAAAAAAGAAGCATTTGCGAAAAAAGGCCGTGAGTTGAATCTACTTCTTGAGCTTTGAGATTCATTAATTGTTTTTCTGAATGGATGTTGATAGTGAATTTGTAACCACTAACAGGTGCAGGAAAGTAATTCTGAGATGAGTGGTGTAATGAACGGTTCAGTCACGACTTGCAGGAAGAGAAGCACTGTGAATTCAGCAGAAGAAGTTTCAAGTAGTAAAAAGACCCGATCTTCAGCAGATGTGGAAAAGTCAGGTTGTACTTTTGTATACCGATTTGTGGGTCGCATTTCCATTTAATGATTTCAACCCATTTACATATGGATGGGTACAGTGGGTTGCCTTTCTATCTGAAATGCTTCTAATGGGTCAAATGGTTGAGACGGGTTGAAGTCGCACAAAATGTATTTTACAAATCAGTATACAATCTCCTAATCATCTTTTATATAGGATTTATATTGTTTATGGTAATTTTTATTGGTTTTCTAATCATAATTAACACATCAGTTAATTATAAAAAACTTATAAAAGAAAATATAGACAAAAAAGTGTGAGGGTCGACTCAATCTGCTTATTTTGTGGTAAATGTATAGTTACCCTTTGCCGAAGGAATTCCAATTTGCTTATAGTCCTTGGCTGGTCCCTAGGCTGTATACCTACCTTAGGGCGTACACCATCAACTACATCTAACGATAAACAGTATTAAGATGTAAACAACTTGAAAAGAATTAGAGATGTCTGTCCAATATTTTTAAATAAGTAGACATGTTTTATATGAGGAGCATAAATTGTAAAAGCTCTCTGAAATGTTGGATCTTATGCCTGATTTTCGTGTAATGCAAATATCCAGACAACCAAGAAGCAAGGACTACTGATTTTGACATTCAGCCTCTATCTATCTTGTATCCAGGCATGCAACAGAAGGCAGTTTTGAAGAGTAAGCACTTTTTTTGTTCCATTAATGGAGGTGCCATAATGTGCAGGTCAGGAGGGTTGGGTGAAAATGGGTCATTCTTGGATGAGTTTGGTTAACTTTAAACACTTTTAGTTCTATTTTAAATATTCATATAGTTATTACATAACTAGTGTTTTGAATATAATAAAACTATTTCGGACTGAGGTTGTTGCAAAAATATACTCCTTGGGCGACTTTCGACCAGTTTGATCCATTTCATCTTTATCAAGTTTTTTGACCCGTTACCTGTTAGAGATGTAACATCACCTGAATTGACCTTTTCCTAATCAAGTGTTGGAAATTGCCACCTTGAAACAATATGAGTTCTGATTCTGCATTTTTCTGCATTCAATCTTGGTTCTTGTTGTACTTAGGAAGTTCCTGTCGTAATCCATGTGACAACCATGATGAATCTAGTGATGCACTGATTCCAGCGGCAATTGTTGAAAATAGTGGAAGCACCGAATACCACAAAACCTGGCCATTTCTGAAGCGGTCTCCAATCCGGGCCGTCATTGAATCATATGAGTTGTACCTAAAGACTCCTCAAAAGCCACATTTTGCACCATTGAAAAATGTTAAAGAGGATTGTCGTGAGGCTTTAGCCATCGCTCACATGGTGATATTTGCAAATGTTACTCAGACGATTTCGGATTTACAGCTGAATGATCCCATCAACATAATAAAAAACAGTTTGGATACTTTAGCTGAGTTAGAGACTCATGGGTTTAATGTTGGTGCTATGCAAGCTCGTTTAAACGAGTTACGTGTTTGGAAAGTGAAAATGAGCCAGCAGGAGGAAAAGGTGAAACTTTTTGAGAAAGATCTTGAGAAGCACAATGGCGAAAAGCCAATACTGGGAAACAAGATAAATGAACTTGAAGAGAAGATCAAGGAGTTGCAAGAAAAGATGTTGGAGAATGATGATGAAATTAATAGGCTGCAATCAAATAAGCTTCATGCTATGAACCAAATCAAGTTATGGGAGCTTGCTTTTGAAAAACTTGCAGCCAGCCCATTCTAAGTAGCAAGGTCTTCTTTTGGTGATGTCTTTTGCTGTCGTCTCTAGTGCAGTCTTTACTCAGTAGTGTTGTTTCATCCTTGTAATTATGATTTAGCTATGCTAATTATGAAGAACTGCTTGATCTTAGTAGGTGATATGTAACTTAAGCCTGTATCAACCCTCATGCTTCTATCCTAATGTGAAAAGCTTCTTAAATATCGTCATCATTATTGTTCATGTGAGTCATTGATGACTCATCTGTTCGGGTATTTGGGTATGAACCAATGTATAGCTCTGCTCTATAGTAAAAGTGGTAACAATTTGAACCTCAGAGTCCTTAGCAATCCCTTGGATATCAATAGTATTAAGAATGAATCATCTGAAGTCATGGGCTGAAAACTTTTATGTTGGGCGTCGCTTAACCACTAAATCTAGAAGATTGTTCGGTTAAAATTGAAAGAACGACCAAAAACAAGTATCGCTCATGTTTGTTCGATTACTTTATGGCCCACACACATAATATAAGTTCATTTTGTTACGGATGGAACACAAACACATTAAATAATCTGTCCTCATGAATGTTCGTTTTCGTTAATTTATTTGGTTAAAATTAAACGAACAAACATAATCTTAAAAAAAGACCCATCATTCCAAAAAAAAAAAAAAAAAAAAAAAAAAAAAAAAAAAAAAAAAAAAAAAAAAACACGCAAAAACCCTAAGATAGTAAAAAATCAGGTTTGTTTGTTAGAGTTAGCGACTGGCCGGGTATGATGCTGAATTCTGCAATTCATAGTTTCATAAAATTGAGAGGTAATTTTACCAGAAAACACCCTTTCCAGATATGTTTAACTCACTCAGCTCCAACTCTTCTTGTGATTCTCCTCAATCATTGGATGGTGCCTTGAATTTGTTTAATAAATTATTGATACACAAACGACCTCTGCCTAGTGTTGTTGAGTTTCATCAGATTTTTGGTGTTGTTAACGAAGCCAAACGTTATTCTACTTCACTTGATATTTTCAAACAGCTAGGTTTCCTTGGTGTTTCTGTTGATGATTACACTATGAAAGCTCTAGTCTTCTCTTGCTGCAAATTGTATCGCACCAATGAAGCTTTTGCCGCCTTAGGCTGGAACTTGAAGCGAGCAGGTCCTAATATTCACGATGTCTACACTTTTTGTCACTTTTTTTTTTTTTTTTTCTTCAGCTCAATTTTTTTTTGCTTTCTTGGCCACCGGTGTAGAATTAGTATCTTAGGGGGTGTTTCTTTTTTACTTTGGGGAAAGATAGTGGAACCCACCAATTTAATATTATTATTTTGTTAAAAGAGACCCACTTTTTCCACCAATGGGTCTATATCCCCAAGGCAAAAAATTTAAGCCCCTCCTCAATAAGATGTTCATATAGGTGTGGGCTCCACACATCCTCTTAGCTAACAAAAAAAAGAAACAACCCCTAGTCTAACTTAATATGTTCCATGCAAAACATGTATTTACATTAGTCATGCAAATATTAGGCCTCCGGACCTTATGTCACTATGGGGGCAAGACTCATTGGGTTCGTATATATAGTACCTGCCAATTTGGAATCCTTTCTTCTCGATGGCTGATTAGAAGTTTGATTGGACTTGCTAAACGGCTTGAAAGAGGAAGTGATTTGTACACAGCAAATACTAAACTCCTCATTGTACACAACATGTTTATTGTAATCAAATGGGGACAGTGACCAATCTTTCAAACATCTTATTTTTCTATCTACATGAGTTTGACATTCCAGCCATGAAGAAATATTATGCTCTCAAACAAAAAGGCAGAGTCAGCGTAGAGACATCAGAGTAGATAATGCAATAGACCAATAAAAGGTAAGGGATTCTATTTTACTGCAAAAATATAACATTAGCAATTTAGGGGTCAATCTTCTATGCTTTCATATGGTACTAGATACCTTGCTTATCTCAGAAAAAAAAGTGAACTGCAAATCTGCAACTTGCATGTTTCTGCAGTTCAAATTGCCTTTGTAAACTAATCAGCCATAACTCAGCAGATTGAACCTTCCCTTCATAACTACAGAGAGTTACACCGAAAAAAGGGAACCATTCTCGCTACTCTTTAAATTCACTGGCAGAGTGTTACCACTGAAAGTGAAAGTGAAAGAGAGCTTTCGATCAATGAAAACACTAAAGCTAAACATAACATCAAAAGAAAATAATTCACACTTGAATCAAATATATCATATGAAGCTCAAAACGTGTTAGGAATGGCACGTATTTAACCTACAGATAATAGTAATTTCCTAGTAATCATGAGACATCAATTTACAAAACTAAGAGTATGTTGAGACCAGACCTCCACTAAATCGCTTTACCATCACCACCATGAACCGCCCAAAACACATTGTGAGCATCATCGCACTTCCTACTATCAAGTGCAATAGCCCATATAATTGCCCGAAAAGCATCACAAACAATTGAAGAAGTTGACGAATCAGTACTTGAAGAAACCCTAACAATATTATGTAACCCCAAACGCGTTCCATCAGCAGCACATGAGGTATCCACCTTTAATACCTCTGACATCTTATCATTCAAATCTTTTAGTGATATTTCCAAATCTTTAGTTGATAATCTGAGGGAAACGGTTGTCTCAATTAGTCTCTCACCTAAAATGCTGAATTCTTTGTTGTTTTCTAACGAATACGATGAGTGAGTCATTGCTTGGCGTAGGAGTACGACGTTCTGAAATTCGTAACTGCACCAAAGAAACAGATATTAATGAAACTGAAATGATATAATAGACTATATTGGAGAGTTTCATATTGCTTTTAAAGCAACTTATGCTTTTCAGAATAAGCATATTCAGAGACAATCAGGTGTTACAAAATAAACAAAAGCAAGAGTGTTTTCCGTTGAAACAAAACAGAATAACAAGCAAGTAGTTGTCTTAACTGTTTGGCAATTCTGCATATATAAGAATTTCAAAGGAAAAATAGTAGATTTCAAATTTAAATAAGCAACACCCAAACTGCTCATTCAAAAATGCTTATTTCCACAAAAACACCAACACTCGAGGCTACTTATCTGCTATTAAAAAGCAATAAAAACACAAGCAGCAATCCCAAACATCCCTCAGATATATACAAGTACAGACTAGCCTATAATTGGATAATAGTGGGTTTGTTGTGGTTAATCTTGTCCATTCATAATGGAAGACCAAGATTCAAGTTCTTTAACTTATTTTTTGGGGACCTGCGGCATATTAGTTTCAAAAATCAACTCCAAAGCTGCTTATTTTGAAAAAATTATTAACAATTAGTTTTTATCCTAACACTAAAGAGTAAAGAAAACTTATCTACTATGAAAATGCAATAAAAACACAATAAACATCCCAAGAGAGATATATAAACAGAAAATTAGCATATAACTAGACAATAACTTCCATTCAACTATCCTTTCTCTAAAACCTACTAAATTTCGTAGTCTATTAAGAACCTCGAAGAATGCAAGTACTAGTATTTGCTTGGATCTCATTATGTAATAACAAAAGTACAAAACGTACCAATCAAATAAACGCATGCCACAGTGTCAGTGTCACAATTCTGCTAATTCAAAAACTTAATGGATGAAAATATGAAATAATCAAAATCTGAATCTACTTATAAACAACTGCTCATTTAACTCATATTCTGCAATTAATCATAAACAGTTACTTTTTATCCAAACATTACCTATATGATAAAGAATAGAAAATGGTGATCATTTTTCCGATAACTTACTTGAGCTGTTTCTGAAGGGTTTCCAGAGATGCAGAGAACGACGAAGACGATCGTGGTTGAGCTGACATCTGATAACAATCACAACTGCACAAAATAATTGGAGATTTCATACATTGATTAAAAATATATGGATAATTTTAGTATATAATAATCAGAGAATACAAAATGGCGATCTCTTTTCCGGTAACTTACTTGAGATGTTTCTGATTCGTTTCAGGAGCAGGACGAAACGATGGAGACGATTCTGCTTGAGCTGAATTCTGATGTGTTTCAAGATCAGCAAGACCGATCCATGGAAATGACTCTAATCGAGCTGAATTCTCAAATTTTTCGAAAGTAAGATCGAACAATGAAGATCGTGGTAGTGATGCAGCTAAGTATGTTCCACGATCAAAAGATAAGAATTGTGGAGATGATTGTGATCGAGCTGAAACCTGAAAACCATCAAATATATTGAAAGTTAGCGTTAATAATTTAGTTGTAGAATATCACAGTAAAGTTAACTACAATACCTTTGATACAGTACTATTCAAGTCTTTCGATGATTTCTGAAAATCATAATCATAACTGCACAAAAAATCTCTTCACATGATAAACAGATATAAATATCAACATATGATCTAGTATGTAAAGTATGTGTTTGGGATTGCTAAGGATTCGTTTAGTTGGAGGAAAACACCCTTGTTTTCCACAAAATGTTTTGTGGAAAACAAGGAAAACAGTGATCGCCTTCAAATGTTTTCCAAACTTTTACAAAAACTAGAGATAGAAAACAAGAGAATTTTTTCTCCAACTAAACGCACCCTAATCTTTTTGAAACAAAGCTGAGCCTATAGAACAGATTTCATACATCAATAAAATAAGCACTTGTAAGCTGATTAAAAATAAGCACTCCAGAATAAGACCAAAGAAAAAAACATTGAATTCTGACCAATACATGTATAGATGAATAAATTTGAGGATAGAATAATTAAAGAAATTGCAAAATACTCATAGGGTTTCAGGTAACTTACTCGGGATGATGTATCTCAAGTTGTGTAGATGAAACCTAATAAAGATTAATTTTATAAAAGTTACGGCTTTAATTTTTATTGATTGTAAATATATACAGTAAAAGCTGAGCAAGGGAGAGAATGTACCGGCGGTAAGACAACGGCGATGATGATGAAAAATACGGGAAGGAATTGCATTTTCCCTTTTGCGGTTTTCTAAAAAAATAAAAATAATAAGCGAGGAAAAGTGTTTAATAGGAGGCCAGGGATGGGCCGCTCAATTATTTTTTTAATCTTTTGAATTAGGCCTGACACACTCGTGACCCATATTGCTCAATTTTCTGTCACCTCAGCTTTCTCTTTTCTCAAACCATATTCACCTCTGTCTTCACGGTGGTGACCCATATTTTTTTTTAATTCAAACATTTTAAAAAACAATTTTAAAATTCATTAAAAATAAAAAAACATTACAATACTAAATCAAATTAAAAAGATCATTAAACATTAAAAACGTTACGTAAATTATTGAAATAACATTAAAAAGATCACATAAATTCTTCGTCCTCATCTTCGTCTTCATTGTCATAAGGGAGATGATGATGTCTACGATTTCTCCAATTGTGCTCGACCAAATTAGATTTTAAGTTTATATGAGTTGATGTGTTCTCGAGCTCCTGAGTAACTTCTAAAGATTTTTCAAATGAATTTAAGGGATCGTATGGTTGGTGGACCTCCTTTTCGAACCATGTAGGACATATCACCCGCTGCTTGTGTTGAATGATCATATTATGTTGCCTCAATGCCGCTGCTTGGAAAAAGTGTCGTCACATCTCAGAATATTTTCTCATAATATAAGAATTCACAACAATAGCAAAAACCAATGTTGCAAAAATCGTGAATCGGTAGTCGGACGGTCGACCACCTTGCAGCGATTAATCGGTCAAGGCGGGATTAATCGGTGAATTCGGATTGGTATTTCCTGCAAGTTTTGAATATTTCTAGAGACCAAACTAAAGATCTTAGCTGATTCTAAGCTTACTATGTTTTCAAACTTCAATAAAAGGCTCCAATTCTTATTATGAGGTACATTGTGCATTATAAGTGAGATAAATGATCCCCAAATTAAGTAGAATGCCTAAATTATTGGTCTTTTTTTTAAGTTTACCGATTAGTCCGATTTAACCGATTTGGCCGATTTTTGACCGAATCGGTCGATTTTTGACTGATTAATGGCTGGTTTTTGTCTAGGCTGATTTTTACACCGATTTTCAAAATTCTACAAGGTACAAGGCCGATTACCCATTAATTGGCCGATTCGGCCGATTTTTGCAACATTGGCAAAAACACTCATCCTTTCTATCATATCAAAATCTGCTGACATGTGCACCCTACGTGTTAGTGCAAAATGTGTGACGAGTAAAGATTATGCTTAGCTTGTAATGGGTCGTCCTTGATGGACCGTCGATAGGTGAGCTCTTCACTAATCCAAGTAGTAGAATTATTCTCTGCACAAATGAAAGTAAACCGTTAGCCTTACCGTGGGGACAAACCCCACTGTTAAGCTCCGACGTGAGGTTAGGTATTCATGCTATCAGAGAAATATGTGTGTATTGGGATGTGTGAGAAAATCATATCCCATAAATGTGTCAAGAGGTTGCCTTTTATAGGTGAGCCAAATACAAGGGTTTTCTAGTATTTCGCTTATTGTTGTTTGTGGCATGTGTGGGACCTTTGTCGGGCAAGGGTCCGTAGCTTAATCGTCGTTGCGGACATAGATCATCTTCCGCGACCGTGAACTGATCCACAAGCTTACTACGGAAGTATTACTTGGATGTCCTGCGTGCGTCTTTGTTGGTCTGGACCGCACCTTGCTCGTTATCGGGCTTTGGCGATGTCCAATATAAAATTAAAATGAAATCCGACATGTGAGAATTATAAGTACAATTTATTCACACACAATTTAACTTACTGAGATATTCACACACACAATTTAACTTTGGTACAAGGCCACTTCCTACATTTGCCAAGCTCACTTCCTACCCAGCCATAACAAAAACAAAAAACAATTAAGAAAAAAGGAAAGAAAAAAGGAAAAGGAAAGAAAATGTTATCTTCTACCTTTGACTGTTGCACACACTCTAAACTGGATCTAATATCTACCTCCAAAAAAAAAAGAAGGAAAAAAAAAAAAAAAAAAAAAAAAAAAAAAAAAAAAAAAAAAAAAAAAAAAGGGAAAAAAAAGGTAAGGGTTATGAGAAAAAGTACAAGTAGGATGAGGAACACCCCCGGTATGGTGGCGAGGCATGGCGAGGAGGCCACACTGGCACGGCGAGAGATGAGTAAACCACACCTTCCGCTCTTATAAATCATCTCAGTCATCTGTTTTAGTTACATAATGATATAGATGCAAGAATACAAGTAGGTCAAAAAAAGAATGGTCAATTTGTTAAAGAAACTTTTGAAGTGTTTTAAAACGCACAAAAATAGTTAAAGATACAATAATTAGACAAAATTTTATAAATTATGAGAAAGCATAAGATGATAAAAATTGATATAAAATAAACCAAGGTAGCCAAATATTGAAATTATATACAATTAACAAGCGAGAGTGATGCCCACATTTAGTTGCGGGTTTGTAGAAACCAATATTTTTCTGCCGTTTTAGTGTTTATTATGATAGGAAATATGTTAATATAGATGGATTTTTTTTTCAAAAGTAGAAAAAATAAAAAATGCATTTGTGACGAATAGTTATTAATCATCATAGAAATTAGCCAACTTAAAAGATAACAAGACATATTTCCCCTGGTCAAACGTGCAACTTTTGCTTTACTTGCAATGCACCTAGCTATTTCTAATCTTAAAATATTTATTAGACATTAGAACAAAGTATATAAACAAATTTTAACAAAAATACAAGATATTTATGTTAGTTCATTGAAGTGCACATCATATTGAATCAAGCTATTAACGAATATCGCTATTTGAGAAACTAGATACGGAGTAACATGTGTATTCCATAAGAATTCATCTGAGATATTCACATCGTTCATGATGTTTTTCAAAAAAAAAAAAAAAAAAAAAAAAAAAAAAAAAAAAAAAATACAAACTCGAGTAGCTTAGAACTTACGCAAAGTGATGGCGATTAATAATTTGAAGTAATTTTGTTGTGGATATTCCATAAGATTCTTTTTATAGTTGTGATTCGTTGTTAACTTACAATTTATGTTCAAATTTTAGTTTAAAATTATTTTTAGAAAAGATGCTTGTGATATCTTGGGTTTTACGGGTTTATTCAGCGTGTTTATATATGTTGTTGTGTCATGTGTTAAGAGAAAAAAAAGTTGAAAGTGATCTATGATAAATACTAAGCGAGTACCCGTGCATAGCAACGGAATTTTCTAGTGGCATATAGTTATATTGATATTTTGGTTACACAACATGTTACACAAAAATACTTAACCAAAATATCATTATGACCAGGGACGGAACTTGAACACCGTTGGTGGGGGGGCCAACTTGAAAAGTATCTATGTTAGGGGGGCCGATATACACTACGCTAAATTTTTTTATAAAAAATGACTAAAACCATATATAAAAGAGTATATAATATACATAAGGTCAAAAATTTTGGGGGGGCCACAGCCCCCCTCGGTCCCTTCTAAGTTCTGTCCATGATTATGACTGTATGCTACTATAAAATCCCGTTGTTATGCACGTGTACTCGTCTAGTTTTATAAAAAAAAAGTATATATTACTCACCTTAATAACTAATCAAATGTTTAAGACACACCGAGAAATTGAGAATGTGCATTAAGCAGTTTGGTCCAATAGGTGGCCCATGTTGGCATATTCTATCTGTTTGGGCTTTCCAGTGTAATTAATCAATTTTTATTGAGCTAATAAAAGTATTGATAATTTAATTTCCTTAACTTAATCATCTTAATATCAACTTTTCTCAAAATATGTTCAAAAAATTATTGTACTACATATGTATTAAAGTCTTTTGGTTTTGAGGAAATATGAAACTTTGATGTTTGACGTCTCTTTGATCCTATCTAACTGTTGGCGTAACACCTTTTATTCATGTTGAAATCCATACGTAATTTTTCGTCATTTCATGGACTAAAAGTTTGAAAGATCTTAATTAATCTAGCTAGTAATGGTAGATAGTGACTTGGTGATTAAAGTGGGTATTCCATTTCCTCATATTTTCCTTTTGGTGTTGTTTCTTGAAAGAGATTAAGGGTAACGTAATAAGAAGCTAACAACATATAAGTTTGTATTCATTTTCGCTTAACCATGTAAATTTCTTTCACTTTGCGTTGTTTCTTGGACGACGTACCAACTTAAATACAATAACACTTTCAATTCCATCTCTACTATTCAAACCGTTACTTGTTTTGTCCGAGTTATGGTGACTTGAAGATGATCACAGGAAATGGATATCTAATATTAAAAAAAAAAAAAAAAAAAAAAAAAAAAAAAAAAAAAAAAAAAACTTTGAAACAACATAGCGACATACTAAACTATCAACATCAACAACAACAACCAAAAAGCATCAATATTGTAACATATTGGTGATTAGCTATAAACGGACCGATTATAAATCAAAATAAAATGTTAGACAAGAAGAAGAAAAAGCCAATATATAAATGATTTATTCAAACAATCACACAACCCTTCCTTACTTTTCCTCAGTTATCATCTAACTGGTCATCTATTCAAACAATCACGTACAACCCTTCAGTACTATGTAGATGAGGTACCAAATTTCACCTCTTAAACAACTTCAACCACCTCACTAAACAAATCAAAACATGTAAGAAATATCAAATATCACAAAAAGAAAACAGATATAGAAACAATCAAATATCACAAAACATGGCAAGAAAAGACCAAACATGGTAAAACAAATCAAGCCTAACATAAAATCATCGGCAAAACTCCAACCTCGTATTCTAATTCACATAGACCTAACTTTAGAGATGACAATAAACATAAAACAACAACCTCAAAATCTTGAGAGATCTACACTACCTTTAACATTAAACCACCATGAAATGGTTGTGATGGTCTAGTAAGAAAACCGAAACCATCCAAAACAACCAGGAAATACCACCATTTCCTCTCAGTTACAATATCTGCAAAAAAAAAATAAAATAAATAAAAATAATATAATAATAAATAAAAAAAAATAAAAAAAAAAACCTCTAGTTTAAAGCCGCCAAGGTAACCACATAGATTCGCTAGATCTGAAACGAAGTTGGCGGCTGGTTTGTTTAAAAAACACGTAATTTTTTTTTTGGGGGGGGGGGGGGGGGGGGTTAAAACTCA
>LBNU01004946.1:6656-25752 GCA_014162995.1 Artemisia annua
TTAGTTAAACATACAATATATAATTAAGATTAATCTGTACACAAAATTTCCACCAATTCACCACTTGAGGCAAAATTTTATGTTTTCAAAAACCCAATATTTTTATTATTTTTATGTTTGGCCGAAAACCTATATTATATATATTATATATATATTATATATATATATTTTAATAGTATATTTATTCATATATATATAGTATATATAATATTATATATTTATATTAGTATACTATATATATAATATATATATATATATATATATATATATATATTTGATACATACATGTCATATGTGATATATATTGCTAAATTTGTAAAAATTACACCAATTAATGTTTGTGTTTCCATTAGGTACCACAAATTATCATTCTTTATTCACACTAGCAAGAAACTATTCAATTAAATTTCTAGCATTTATATGCTCAAATCCCATGCATGAAGCAATATGTTATTAATTATCACTTACAAATAATACCATTAACCTTGGGTAACACCTTGATATCAAGAAAACATTGAAATGAACAAGGATTATAAAGTTTGATAGATCCTTACAAAGGAGTTGGAAGGTTAACGTGGCTTTAGGACGGTGGAGAAAACAAGACCTAAATCACTTCCAAATCAACCAAATGTAATATATAGTAATAATATATATATATATATATTATTATATATTATATAGTATATACTATATAGTGATGGATTATATAGATACATATAAATAAAATATAAGTATAGAAATAACAACTTACAGCATACATAACAATAAACAAACAAATATATATCAAGAAAAAAACCTAATAAGTCACAATAACACAAACTAAAAAATAATCAAAATAACTAAATAATAATAAACTATACAACATATTAATATAAACCAAAATATCTTGCACCACATATATTACCACAAATCTTTCACCTTTAAAATTTGAGAGAACATTTGTTTTGTGTGTTTTTTGGTTCCGGCAAACACAGAGAGAAGAGAAGATAAACAAGTTTTGGTGCATGCTCATGGACTAGTTAATAAGTTGTTGATTGATACTTAAAGATTTGGATAAATAAGGTGTTTAATGGGTAATAACAGGTGATCTTGTTTGTTTATTTATGGGAGGAGGAGGTTAAATGCCGTGCCTAGGCCTTCCTAGGAAGGATTATGTATAAAATTTTATCCCCGTGGGTTTATCGTGTGTCGGTTTAGGCTTAAACGTAATCGTTATGTCCCGGTTTGACGTTTTTAGACACGTTTACGTAAAATAAAGTTTTTAGCCACGTTTTTGTCAGAAATGCTATAAAATGAGTTTACTGACTCAAAAATATGTTTACTTGACTTTTCCCATAATTACTGTGGTGTCGGTTCGCGTGCGGCGTTATTTTTCAGAAAATACGAGAAAGCTCTCAGTAAATTACGAAACTTGTCAGTAACTATCCGAAATGGATAAATTTGTGTTTACTGACAAAAATAAACTTTTTCAGTAGTCACTGTAAGCTACAGTGTACAAAACGGTTCCCGAAATCATGCAGAAATGTGCAGAAACATGCAGAAATGTGCTAAAATGCATATAACGTTCAAAGTGAATATAATAAATAGCAATTTATTATATAATTTAGTTTATGAAAAATACCATTTGTCACAGATTTGTACCTCAAGAAGAAGAGAAGACACAATTATATTCCTTGCAGTTTTCCTCCCCCTGGTAAATCTTGTCTTCACTTTAAAAAGAATAGTAAAGTGATTACTATACTAAGTAATCATAATCTGATGGCTAGATGTAATAAAAAGGACGATATTAGATAGTGTTTAAGTGTTTGAAAGTTTGGCAAAATTTGATTATCTAGAAAATTATTACAGGGTCAGAACATCTAATTATCTAGAAAATTATTATAGGGTTAGAACATCTCATTACCGGCCCCTCCACCTGTCGCTGTAGCATTCAAAAACGGCAATATATTGAAATATTAGATACTTAAATCTTTCACATAAGACACCTACGTATTTACGCATTTGATGTGTTCCTCTTGGTCTTGTACTTGTCACCGTAACAACGCAAAATGCTTGCCATATATTTGAAAATTATATTAAAACACAATCCCTTGCAAAATGCCAAGACCCCTATTTCAAAAACTAATCTAAAGCATCATTTTCAAACATCAAACATAAAGCCTTACTTACTTCTTTTCAAACGTAAAACATAAAAGCTTTACTTACTTCTTTGCATACTAACAACAACATATAGGTTGCGGCCTATTTACTTCATCACATTAAACTTCAAACTTTTGATCGGATGTACACAAAATAATGAACTAATTTTCCGTTCAATAAGCTGTTAAACATGACATTTATGCCATTAAGTAGTGATATTTTTGCACTGGCCATTGGTTATAATGCTCCTCAACTGGCATACTATCTATTTATCTTGCATATTTAAATATCATACACTTTTGTGCTCAACATTAAAATAATTTAGGATTTGTAGTTAATCAGCTTAAATTGAAGTGATTATTAGCTTCATTCTCCATAACCAATGATCACATGATTTCATCAAATACTAAATTTAAACATAAATTATTAAAAGTTCAGATCATCAACATCAAGTTCAGTTTCATAAACAATCTTTAATTGTATCTAGGATTGCTTATTACATTATTTATTAAAATAAGCAATATGGATGTTTGGATAATCTAAATTTCTTCTTTACTTTGCTGATGTTAAATTAGATATGCAGGTAACAATCCCAAACCCCTTAATCTAGAAACTGTTGCTACATCCTTAATTTCATCGAATAAAAATAGAAAAAAAACACATACGAAGGCATGTAAAGCACATAATCTCTTTTTGAGTCTTTCATAACACATATAAACATCTTTTTCATTATGTTGTCCATCTTGACCAAAAAAAAATGTGGATGCACGTCTCAACTTTTTCATGCACAGAGCAAGGACCTTAAGGTGCAAAAAGTGAATAAAGAACATAAAGGAAAACACAATCAAATTTTAACCATGTTCGCACAATGATATGCATACACATATACAGAAGTTGCCAAGCCGCTGCTTCTTTTCTTTATAAAAAAGTTTAGTAATTGGTAGAATACCTTGTACTCTTTTTATCTTATGGTTAGCATTAAAAGAAAAGCTTGAAAAGCTGAAGCATATGGACAGAGTTAAGTTTTATTGGTGTAATACAATACCCATTGTGTGACATAGTTACTCCCTCTAATTAGGTTCCTCTACATGGAACATTTGACTAAAGCCATTGATAGTAATCATAGTATTGTGCAAAGGTTGGTTTTTTATACTATTGTGCATTATACATGGCAAGAGGAAACTGCATATTAACAAAAGACGAAATTAGAGGTAGTTAAAAAAACATAATATAGAACCTAAAGATTAAATCTTCTACTGAAAGTACAAAAGTTGCAAACTTACGGGTATCCACGTATGTCAAATATAATTTTTAAGGTTTCAACTGAATAATATCAAAACTAAATGATGGTTATGACCCTATAACATCAATTGCATCCTTATATATAAGAATTAATCATACATGCGTAAGGTTTAATTTTTCTTAAGTTTACCCACAATAATATATTGAACCTAAGTTTGATAACAATTCATAGAATTGATTGGGAAAGAATAATTATGTCATACAAAAGGCACCATCAACTTGAAACGAAGTAGGTCGATTATCTATACTAACAAAAGCTAAATTAGACCATGATTAACTGAAACTAACAAAAGCTAAATTAGACCATGATTAACTGAAACTAATTCAATATAAATCATTGAAACTTTACCTGTAAACAAATCAAGCATTGATATTTAATGATGAGAATACTTATTTCAATTTGAGATATCGAGTTTGGTTCTTCAACGATTTAGGGTTAGCATTGAGTGAATCTGATTTACCCTTCAGTATTTTTAGATTACCCCGCCTTCACAAAGTTTTTAATCTTTCAATTTTTGACACGTGTATTTTTTAGCTGATTTTTATATAAAAAAATGAATTTACAAACACTTACCAAATAAGGGATTATTTAAGTTTTTTTTAATTGTAAAAACTTAAGAAAAATAAATAATTATTAAAAAAATATTACCAAATAAGGTATGATTTGATTTTTTTGAAATGGAAAAGTCCCTACTATAGGTTTTGTTTTATTAGGAAAAAGATTATATATGATGGAGATTTTATATGCTACTTTATCCGTTTAAAAATAATAGTCATTTTTTTTTGTTTCAGTATTATTGTCCTCTCGTTCAAAAAAAAAGTATAATTGTTCTCTACTAAAGTTAGACATAGAAGTTTGATCAAATTTATCATACTGCTCTTACTTGAAATTATTATTATGAATTTTAATTAGTTAAAGGTAAAACTATTATCCACTAAAAAGTAATAAAGAGAAAACAATATTAATCAGTATGTTTTTTCTTAAATTGTGTGCTTTTTATCGAGAAACAATTATTTTAAAACATGATAAATGAAAGTGTGCGATTATGTCAATACAAAAATATGATTAATGCTATGCATGCTCTCGTAGCGATTTTGAATCATGTATTAGTTAAATGGGAGGTGATTTGCACACTCATTATACAAGTAATCATATGTGATGATGTTAGGAATATAAATATTCACGTGAAAGATTCGATCACCCCGAGTATGGATTAGCATTAAATAGTTCGTAGGATTAATCATATTAGTTTAGATAACTTATCACCATGGAGTCGGGTCAGGTCTTTACCCACTGTCAGCCTGGTACATAGCCTACTAGAGGCGTTTTTATGTTGCAAGTATAAATACCCTTTCCCACTCAAGGGAAAGGGTTGGAGCTTCATAATACAAGTTTATTTCTCTCACTAAAAGTTCTCATTCTCTCTATCTTTCTCTCTCTATAATCAAACCAAACATCAATCTCTTGTGTGTGTTATGATTGTTAGTATGCTACAATTGGTATCAAGAGTCTTGGTTAGGTTCGATTGATTATGTGTTCGGATTTGTGGCTCATTCTTGGTGGTTTTTCTTATTGTTTTTGGTTCGACTCAAATAACAAAGAAAATCCTTGCTTGAGCTTTGTTTGTGGTTTAAATTGTGTAAATCGTATACTTTTGTGTTCACAAAACTATCTTGTATCCTTCTTGATAACTTACAACTTTGTTGGTGTTAGTTATTGGAAGATTCGAGGGTTTATTCTTGATTGCGGTTTGACTCTCGAAGGTTGATCCTTGTTTGCGGTTTGAGGTAGTTTTGGAAGTATCAGGTTGCGGTTTGGTGAATTTCCTTGGTTGCGTTTTGGTGTGTAGCCGAATTGGGAAAAAGACAAAACGCAGTGAAAGTGACATTCTTATCTCTTGCAGTCTGGCCAAGGTTGTGGTTTGACTTATTGCGTTTTGACGTGTTGCGATTGGCCTAGACTTTGCGTTTTGGAGTTATTACGGTTTGACCAAGCTCTTTTGCGTTTTGAGCTATTGCGTTTTGGTTGTCTGCGTTTTGGATGTCTGCGTTTTGAGCTACTGCGTCTTGGACTTCTGCGTTTTAGTTGTCTACGTTTTGAACTTCTGCATTGCGGTTTGATGTTGAGGTTTTGACTATGCGGTTTACCATTTTGAAGACCACTTAAGACTAACTAAACATTTCAACCAAATCAAACAACATTTCACAAAGTCTAACAATCGATCATCACCTTCACCACACAATCACTAATCATATTATCGATCCAAACTTTATCATAACACATTCAAGTAATCATTATCTCACGGTTTCTTCGTGATTTTGTAAACTCCCGCGAAAGATTCGATTTCTCGGTTTAAATCATAAAAGTTGTAAAATCCCGTGAGAGTGAACATCATGGCAAGCACTTCTGATGACATTCAAGCTGCCGGGTCCGATACCCGCCCTCCTAACTCCATTTCCTCGAAAGAACTATTTAAAGCACAAACACATCAATTCAACACATACAATTAATACTATTCTTAAATCACCCCTAACTCAAAAGTACAATCATTTTACCACATGGTGCAATCTAAGCAAGCTACATTGATTTTCATGTTAAAGGAGAAAAGAATAAATCTTTATTTGTTTTGTATAATATAATAGTTTGTCGTTGCTTGAAAGTTATTTTAAGATTTTCGACATTTGTACAATTATTGTCAATTTGTCACATGAATCATATAATTATAAAACATTGTTCGTCAAAATTTTTAGTTGTAGGGTATCCGCTACTGCAATGCGCTGGTATCCTGCTAGCAGGGGTGTTATCGGGTCGGTTTGTCTAGTTATCGGGTTTATCGGGTCGGGTTAAATCGGGGTTTTCATTATGAAAAGTGACCCGCAGCCCAACCCGATAAGTAATTGGGTTATTGGGTTCGGGTTGTTATCGGGTCGGGTGACTCGGGTTATCGGGTTCTTTAGGTTTTTATTACCCATACAATAAGTTACGGCCCAAAATTATATCATGAGTTAATTAGGATTATATCGCAAAAGTGGGAGTGGTAAAAGGGAAAATGAATCATTTTCATTCCAGTTTTTGGTATGGTGAAAATGTTAATGCTATTTCATTCAAATATACAACGAAGCATTCTGTTCACAGGCCTTTTTAGGGGAGTTTCAAGGATCGAAAATATCAAACAACAATCATGTATAATCATGCAAAGAGAATTGAATAAAAGTAGGACAAAAGAAGATGGGTTGAACCCTTTATATTGATATTGAATGATCGAATGGGTTGAAGTTTTACAGAAAATACTAATCTATTTATAAGAGGTGAATGGATGCTTCACAAGAGATACAACGTCTCATCAAGTCGTTATAAAAAATCTTAACCGTTGTAACCCTACAATATATAACTGATTCTATCCTCTAATGGGTTTGCTGGCCTGCGGCCCAAACCAGAAAACATACGGGCTTTATTCTTAATCTTTTTGGCATAATAAACATTATAGTCCAACAGTTCCCCCTAATGTTGATATGCCAAAGTCAATCTTCGAATCCACAGTCTTCCATCTTCAGTTGTCTTGCAGATCTTTCAATCATCATGTTCATGCTTTTTCTTGTTCTTGCTTTCTATATTTTCTTCTTGTTTGCGGGGCGAATCAAACCAACTGTCTCCTGCAGTTCTTTGGTCTTCTAATTCCCGGGCAAACCTGTCTATTACTTCGTCTCTATGTTTCTCTCTTGAGACTGTTGTTTCTCTTCTTCTGGTTAACCCTGGTTGGTGGTAACCGTTCTCCTTCCTTTCTTTCTTTGGTCCTCTAGTTCTTGATCAAACCTGCCTCGCTGTTGAAAGTCAAACTCGTCTTGCCAATGATTGTCAATCCCGCCTTCATCTAATAACAATCAATCCTGCTTCTCCGTTTCTGACAATCAAACCTGCTTCCCTACTGTTGATCCTGATCGAATACGCTTCACTGTTGATAATCAATCCCACCTTCTGGCTAATGATAATCTCTTAATTTTGAATGATGTAAAACATGATTTGTGTTGTTAGATCCCTTGAAGCTCTGATACCACTGTTCACAGGCCTTTTTAGGGGAGTTTCAAGGATTGAAAATATCAAACAACAATCATGTATAATCATGCAAAGAGAATTGAATAAAAGTAGGACAAAAGAAGATGGGTTGAACCCTTTATATTGATATTGAATGATCGAATGGGTTGAAGTTTTACAGAGAATACTAATCTATTTATAAGAGATGAATGGATGCTTCACAAGAGATACAACGTTTCATCAAGTCGTTATAAAAACTCTTAACCGTTGTAACCCTACAATATATAACTGATTCTATCCTCTAATGGGTTTGCTGGCCTGCGGCCCAAACCAGAAAACATACAGGCTTTATTCTTAATATTTTAGGCATAATAAACATTATAGTCCAACACATTCATGGAGAGCACATTTATTAGGTGAAGTTGATAATGTAAAAACATTTGCAGACGTAGCTAAAACGAACCAAAGGTATTGAATATTATGAAATATTCATACAAGATAGTGTTACTTTTAATACACATAAAAAGCATTGAAGCTAATTAAAAAAAAAAAAGAAGACACTCTTACATAGATTTGGAGCCAATGCGCCATCCAACACAGGGTGTGAACAACTGTAGCATGCTTTATGTAAAACAAATTGTATAAAAAAACTCAGCGCATAACTTGGAAGCAGGATCAGAAGCATGATAAAAGAAGTTCAAAAATGTCAACCATAGCTTATAAAACTTTAGACAAATAATTTGTAAAACATATATTTCGGGTCTTATCGGGTTGACCCGATAACAAAAATAATTCAACCCTAACCCAACCCGATAACTATATCGGGTTATCAGGTTCGGGTCACACAACCCGTGAACCCGATAAGATTTTTAAACCCGATTCAACCCGACCAGATAAGCCTTATCGGGTTTGGGTTCGGGTCGGGTCTACCCGACCCTATTGACACCCCTACCTGCTAGTTATATATAGTTTTTCTAAATGTTCAGTTGTGGTCTTAGTTTGATCTTTTCATGTCATTCTGCACACAAGCATTATGCTATGGAAAATGTCACTTAAAATTCAAAATCATGTTTGATATATGTTAATTCCAACAACTTCTATTTTGGGACATCTTATATAGATTTCAATAGTTTTGCTCATTATTGATAAGATTCACTATCAAATCGAGCTCGATTATCATTCTTCCCATGGAATAAAAAGGTAAATAATTTTGGTGTTTTGGTCTACTTGCTGATCACTTGGAAGGATGTCTCATGTCTGGTTCTAATGGAGAATCGTGGTTTAAGGGAACAGGAGGAAAAGCCTTAGGAATTCACATAAAGCTCCATGAAGGTAAACCAGTTTGTCCAACTCATTTACTTGCCATCTTCTCACCAATCTTCACTTTTAAATTTCTTTGTATCTCTTTGAAGATCTTATCTTCTATGATGGGATTTTTCGTGCGGCTGTAAAAGAACCAAGATAGAGCACTACTCATGGCCGGTTTTTTTTCCTGCAATCATCAAATTCAATAAGGTGTCCCTTAGAAAATTTGTTGGATTCAAAGAAAGTGCCATAAATCATAATGAACTTTAAACTCTCTTATGAGAGTCATGAAAATTAAGAACTCTTCGTCTTGGTGCTCAAGGTTCATATAATTGTAGGGGTTTTGTTTTTGGTGTAAGAAATTGTATATGAACTGATCAACAATTTTCCATCCTTTGCTCAACTTATATATGCTCTTTCCCAGTTCTTAGAAGTTGTTGTATTATTCTCCAAAGGCATGGGGGCGTAACATGCGCCTTAGCAAGATAGCTTCTTCAGCCTCTGCGAATATGTTCAGTAATGGCGCGTTAGGCAATTGAGAGACAGACTTTTGAAGTCCACATCAAATAGCAGCTTGCATATGGTGTCAAAGGAAAATCTGTCAAAGCATGTCCATGTTGGCGAACCAAGGACCCTTTATCTTGATTGTACCACCGCTATGAATTAGAAGTTCAGTTGCATAATCATGGAGTCGGTGGGAGTTTACAGGGACCCCTGGTATATATCATTCCAAGAATCGGCCAATTTGTAGGGACAGCAGTTTGATGTCTAAATATCGATACCAAAAACAGCACAGGAATGGCCAAGTAAAGAGGATTTATTGTTCACTTGATTACAATGAGTAGCGGTGTGTAATTGTGATATTCTTGTTGGTCCTTTTAACCCTTTTAGTAGGCTACGAGTTTACTCAAATACATACAATCACGATGTGATTTATATGAGCCTCACACTTACAACAATCTTTATCTGTCAATAATAGAAGAGATAAAATCTAATAATTACGTACTCATAATCCCACTGGCCATGTCCCATGCTGATAAGAAGTTATGTGACTTATGTCATCTGACACCGGGTTTATAAATGATCGATCTCTACTACTACCTTCTATATTGATGACACCACATATTGAAATACATACTTATGGGATACATTAACACAAAGCAACAATATAGTCACACAAATTGGTTTGGTTTAAGCATTTTATTAGAAATATAAAGAACAGATACCAGGATTTTGAAAATGCTCCTTCTGGCACGGTAGGAACCAAGTAAAAGCTCATGGCAGAAACACTGGGCTGAAAGAGATATGTAACTTTTATATGTTATAAACCATTATTGGTAACTTATTTTTCTAGGAACCAAGCAAATATTCTGGGCAAAAGCAACATGATTTCATCTTATTACAGAACGAAAAGACAAAGAAAGCACTTGACAGAGCAGTTTTAAATTCATGTAAACGACTATAACAGCGAAACCACGAAGGTACAAAGAATGAGGAAAGTTTTCTGAAAGATAGAAAAGTGATTTGCCCTGTTTGTAACCAAACATTCGAAAAGTAGGATTTATACATCTCTACATTTTGCATTGCAGTAACTTTTTTGAATTTTTCACTTCTTAAAAAATTAATTTAAACACGTAGTCTAAATTATCAATAGCTTTTTGCAGATAAAAACTTTTTTTTTTTTTTTTTTTTTTTTTTTTTTTTTTTAATTCGATATAAAAAATTAAAAAAAGTTTTCTACAACTAAACTGATAGAAGGCCGATTTGAGATGGTCAATCTCCCAAAAAACTAGATAAGAAAGTGATTTGATAAGGCCCTAGGAGCAGACAAGACTCCAACAAAATAAGAGAAAAACTAACTTTTAAATTCTTCTTCATTCCTCCATTTCCTCGATCGAAACAAAACTACATAAATACTTGAAATACACCGGCTACCACTAGCCTACAATTCTGTAAACATGGACTAAAAATGAGAAACGTGAATGCTAGTGCAATGGTATAACCACTTCTTCCTACATACATGCATGCAAATAAGTGAATATGGAGATCATGGGCACATTGTATCAACATCCAGAAGACTTGGTCTTTAACTCATCGTGCAAGTATTATCATAAACGTAAAACACATTCTGCAACTAAACGCACCTTAAGAAAGAAATATGTCTTTATCACACATCATAACAAGAAATTAACACAATAATAAACAAGAAAGATAAAAGCAAAGATACATAGTTCCATTTGGTTCAACTACAAAGTCAATACCATTCTTGAAAACATAGTATGAATTCAAAAATAAGTAATTCATGGCAAATGATAACTGTATTTTAGTTTACGTCGCTTCTTCTAGTTAATTTCACTTTGAGACCATGCTTCATTTGAAGCACGATAGAATCTGCAGGAAGCACAAGATGACCTTTCACGAGCTCGATGTGATAACTGTAAATGATCACGGTTGACACTATCTTTAGGTGAGAAAAAGCTACGTTTTTACCTACACAAGTTCTTGGTCCAGCGTTGAATGCTGTGAATTTGTAAGATGGTTCATGTTTGGTCGTCCCTTTCTCAGTAATCCATCTTTCGGGCTTGAACTCCATGCAATCCTCACCCCATATTGATTTCATTCTTCCCATGGAATAAAAAAGGTAAAATAATTTTGGTGTTTTGGTCAACTTGGTTACCACTTGGAAGGATGTCTGGTTGTAGTGGAGACTTGTGGTTGAATGGACCAGGAGGAAAAAGCCTTAAGGATTCACATAAAGCTCCATGTAGGTAAACCAACTTGTTTAATTCATTTACATGCCATCTCTCACCAGCTTTCACTTTGAAATGTGTGTGAATCTCTCTGAGAATCTTCTCTTCTATGATGGGATTTTTCATAAGATTATAAAAGAACCAAGATAGAGCGCTACTCGTGGTATCTTTTCCTGCAGCCATCAGATTTACTATATAGTCCCTTAGAAAAGTTGTAGGGTTCAAAGATGTACCATATTCAAGTTTGAACTCTCTTACGAGAGTTGTAAGCAATTGGAACTCTCCGTCGACTTGGTATTCAAGGTTCGACTTGTTGTACTCGTTTTGTTTCTTTTCTAAGAATTTGTATATGAATTGGTCAACAGTTTTCCATCCATTGCTTAACTTATGCTCTTTCCCGACCCGTAGAAGTTGTTGCAACGTCCAAAGGCACGTGGGTGTAATATGCCTAAGCAAAATAGCTTCTTCGGCATCTGTCAATGCTTTTAGACATGGGGCGTAAGGAAAATTTGGAGACAAACTTTTCATGTCCTCATCAAAGAGTAACTTGCATGTGGTGTCAAAAGCAAACCTTTGAAATATATCTTGCAAATCTATTTCTATGCCATGTGCACAAATGGATTCGAGCGTGGGTAAAAGCCCGCTTTCCACTTTGTTCCAAATAATTGTTTCCAACATACTTTGAAATCTGGAATGGTTGAATGTAGACATAGTGACCTTACGGCTTATCTCCCATGTCTTACCATCAGAACTGATGATCCCATCTCCTAGGATATCAAATATCTGACGCAATTTATCACCTTTAGGGTAGTTCTTGAAGTTTTTGCTTAGAACGTGGTTGACGTCTAAGGGATCGGTGGTTAAGAGCAGGTCCATGTTGGCGAACCAAGGACCCTTTATCTTGATTGTACCACCGCTATGAATCAGAAGTTCAGTTGCATAATCATGGAGTCGGTGGGAGTTTACAAGCAGCGCTGGTAACATACCCAGAATCGGCCAATTCGTAGGGATTGCGGTTTTCTTGTTCAGATTTCTATATATAAATATTAGAAACAGCACAGTAACAAAGATTAAAGGGAGAATGGCCAAGCATTCAAAGAAAGCCATGAGAAGTAAAGAGAGTTTATTATTGACTGGATTGCAATGAGTAGTGGTGTGTAATTGTGGTATTCTTGTTGGTCCTTCAACTCTTTAAGTAGGCATACGCGTCTACTTAAATTCATACAACCGTACTGTGATTTTTGTGATCCTCACACCTACAACAATATTTATCTATCTACAATATAGAGAAGATAAAAAGTGTAAATTTCATATACAGTCGTATTTTATTAGTCTCGATTCATAAAAAGGCTCATGTAGTTTCATAAAAGGCTGTATTTGAATCGATTTTCGGTATTTTCACTTTTGGTGTGCTCGCACGAAATTCACACACCAAACATTAAAAATTCACACACCAAACATTAAATGAGCAATAAACAAATTTTAAAAACAGATGGTGGATTACTTAGAGTATCATACTTAATTTCTAAATGAATGAGACAGTTGAGATCTATGAAGAACCCCTCCTTGCCATAGAACTAATCAACAAATCCTAACCATATAATCCAATTTGATCCAAAGGCTTAGATTAAATATAATATTTATACTTGAGGGGCAAAAAAGACAACTACATAAACTAAAAAAATTGGATAACCCCTCATTCTTTCCCCAAAAAAATTAGGTCAAAAACACACACATACACCTCCACCATCCACCTCCACCGTCCCCCATAACCAACTGTCATCCCCAACCGTCCCCCACATCCAACCGTCATCCCCAACTGTCCACCACCCGTCATCCCCAACCGTTCACCACCTCCCCAGTCGTCATCCCCAACCGTCCACCACCTCCCCAATCGTCATCCCCAACCATCGTCATCCCCAAATGTCGTCATCCCCAACCTTCGAAACATTCAATTCAGTCATCACGCCATCGTTATGGAAGAACAAATTTTACCTGAGATAATGGTGGAAGCTGATGTGGAAGAAGGTAAATCATATATGATTCTTCTCCGTTTCTGTTTTTTTTGTTTTTATAGTAGAATCAGATATGATTCTTCTGTTTTTATAGATGAAACTGAGATGTTGCTGGATGCTGATGTGGAAGAAGAAAATATCGCTGTTATTCAAGGTAAATCATATGTAATTCAGCTTATTTTTTTTTGCTTTTTAAGCTTATTAATAGATTCTGTTTAATCTGTAACAGAATCATATATGATTCTTGTAGAATCATATATGATTCTAATGAAAATCACTATATTTCAGCATGTTATTCTTGTAGAATCATATATGACACCAAGGTTGACTTTATAGATAACTATATTTTTACATGTTATTCTAGAAGAATCACATATGATTCTTTGTAATGTAAATAACTATATTTTTATAACTAAATCACATGTGATTTCGTAATAAAACAGAATCTGAGAACGTTATGGTGGATGATGAGGTTATGAATGAAGCTGAGATATTGGTGGATCCTGATGTGGAAGAAGACAATATTGCTGTTATTCAAGGTAAATCATATGTGATTCAGCTTATTTTTTTGCTTTATAAGCTTATTAATAGATTATGTTTTATCTGTAACAGAATCATATATGATTCTTGTGGAATCATATATGATTCTTTTAGAATCATATATGATTCTAATGAAAATCATATATTATTATTGGGAACACATTCTGTAAATCAAAAAAGAAAAAAGAATCATACATTGGTAAGCCTATCATGCTTGATTCCCTTTGCAGGTCTTTAACGAGGATGGTATTAGTATCATTGCTACACACATTGGTAAGCCTATCATGCTTGATTCCTATAGTAGTTCGATGTGTATTGATTCTTGGGGTAGGAGTAGTTTTGCTCGGTGTTTAATTGAGATTGATTCTAAGGATGCCCTTAAGGAATCCATCATTGTTGGGGTCCCTCATATTGATAGTCTTGGTTTTTCCTCTGAAACAATTAGGGTGGAATATGAATGGAAACTTCCAAGGTGCGATGTTTGTAAGATTTTTGGTCATTCTGCTGATACTTGTCCTAAGAAAGTTGTGACTACCCCGGTTGCGGAAAAAACTAATGATGGGTTTCAACAAGTGGGTAATAAAAAGGGTAAAAACAAGAAGGTTGCTCAGGATAAAAAAGTTGGTTTTAATGGTGTCCCGGTTGGGAAGAATATGCAATATAGACCTGTAGCTACCAAACCGTATACTAATACACCCTCACAAGGGGAAGCTAGTACCAGTTCTGGTCATATCCCAAAATCGGTAGGTGTTGCTAATGCAAACAATAACTCTAAATCCACTGAGAACAGCCACCCTACTCACAATGTTACTACTAGTAATAGCCACCCTACACCTAAGGTTACTTCTCCCAATTTGGCTGTTAATGTGACTACTTCTAACCCGTTTGACTCTTTGGCATTTGTTGATGGTAACACAGAGTTGAATGGTGATGAGGTTGTTAACGTATTTGATGAATCAGGTAATTTGTCGATACATCGGGGGCAAGCACTCCCGCACTTAATGTTCCTAATGTTTAGTATCGCTTCCTGGAATATTAGGGGTTTGAACCGCTCCCCTAAACAAAAAGAGGTTAGACAGGTCGTAAATGATAGTAATCTATTTGTGTGGTGTTGGAATCTCATGTGGATGCTTCTGTAGTTTATGACACTTGTCGTAAGGTGTGTAGTCGATAATGGACGTCTAATGGTAATCTTTGTGATAAGGGGTCCCGGATTATCCTTGGCTGGAATGATGACATTGTTGACGTTATGATTATATCTCAAACTAACCAAATTATGCATGTCCAGGTTAATATTCGTGCGGAAAACAAAACCCTTTTTTGTTCCTTTGTGTATGCAGATAATTATTATGTTAAGCGACGAGCACTTTGGAGCAATCTTGTGAGTCATGCTAGTTTTATGCGTAGTAGGCCTTGGGTCGTGTTGGGTGATTTTAATGCTGCTCTTAACTTGGAAGATCACTCATGTGGTGGCTACGCCCCAGACATTGCTATGCATGAATTTAAAGACTGTGTAACGAGTATGGAGGTTGCGGATGTTAATAGCATAGGGCTTCACTTTACATGGAACCAAAAACCAAAAGGCTCTAATGGAACTTTGAAGAAAATTGATCGAATTATGAGTAATTTGCAGTTTTTTGATACTTTCCCAGGTTCTTTTGCTATCTTCCAACCTTATCCTATATCGGATCATTCTCCTTGTGTTCTTCGTCTCCCTCAGGTGGCCAAGCTCAAACCTAAACCGTTTAAGTTCTCAAATTTTCTTGTGCATAAAGAGGGGTTTCTTGATACGGTCAATTCGGGGTGGAATCTTAATGTTAATGGTTGTGCTATGTATTGTGTTGTTAAACGCTTAAAAGGGTTGAAATCCCCTTTTCGTAAGCTTTTACATAATCAAGGTAATCTGCATGAGAGGGTTGATAGGCTTCGTAAGGAGCTAGATGAGGTTCAAAAGGCTATTGATAAGGATCCGTTCAATTCAGCCCTTCGTGATGAGCATGCTCATTATCTTCTTGCCTTTAAGGAGGCTACTCTAGATGAAGATCGGTTTTTTAAGCAAAAATCAAAGGTTCAATGGCTTCATGCAGGTGATTCTAATACGTCTTACTTTCATAATATTGTTAAAAGTAAGTGTGCCCGTAATCGAATTGAATTGGTTCGAGATTCGGCTAATGTTTTGTATGAAGGTAATGCGGTTGCAGGGGCTTTTATTTCTCACTATGAGCAGTTTCTTGGTATTGAAGGGGATTGTAGCCCCCTTGATGACCACGATATATTCTCTTATGTTCTTAATCGTAATATGGCTGATTCTATGGTTCGTGATGTTAAGAATTCTGAAATTAGGGAAGCTCTATTTTCGATGGGGGATGATAAAGCCCCCGGGCCAGACGGGTACATTGCTGCTTTCTTTAAGAAAGCTTGGGATGTTGTGGGAACTGATATTACGAGTGCTATTCGAGACTTCTTTACGAATGGTAAGCTTCTGAAGGAAATCAATCACACCATTATATCCTTGGTTCCTAAAGTGTCTATCCCTTCTAAGATTAATGATTATAGGACTATTTCTTGTTGAAATGTTTTATATAAATGCTGTTGACATAAATAATGCATAAAAACGTTATTTATATTTTTCGATATCTCTACGTTTTGACGATCACAAAAAGTAAAATCATTAAACGTAAGATTACTACGTAAACAAGTATTAAGCTAGTTTATATCATTATATCCAACTTAATCACTTAAGGTATGAATAAACAAGTGCTTAATACATCTCATGATCAAAGGGATATTTAATTAATTATTACAAAGTTTATTTAATTATATAAACATATTATATATTTTTGCAAAACACTTTTGGTAATAAAGAAAAATGTTTTAATCATACTAAATATATGAATTCAAATTTTTAACCAAAATCAGTTAGTTTTTCACCAAATAAACTTTCCCCACTAAAGACAAAAAAATCTGGCCGTTACAGTAGGCCGGCCCCCTTAATTATAAGGGGCGGTCCCCTTAATTTTAAGGGGACCGGCCATGAATTAAGGGGACCGGCACGCTCCTGTGTCAGATTTTGTCAGAATTTTTCCCCTATAAATACCACCTTAAATCTGGTATTTTTCCTCACCTCTTGCACGAAAATTTTCAGATCTAAATCTCTCTAAACATCTTCCAAAACCCTTTGATCATTAGATTACTAATCCTTGTTTCAAGTGATTCAATCCCTCATCATCCACCATCATCCAAAGTGCAAGAGAAGAATACTCCTTCAACCTCAAGTTTAAGAAGTATTGTATATTGATTGTGTATATTGTGTATAGCTCTTGTGTAGTTGTGTTGTGAACATTATAAGTAGTTCTAGGAGTGTTAGTTGTGAATAGAAGTAGGGTAGTGGTGAAGATTAAGTAGTGAAGTAGTGAAGTAGTGAAGAAGTTGTGTTGTGAAGAAGTAGTGACGAAGTTGTGGTGTGCTCAAGTTGTGAAGAAGTCGTGGTGTGTTGTGAGATTGGTTCTAGCTACTATTAGGACCCGACATTTAGCTTTGTGTCGTTAAGCCGGTGTAAGCAAAAGTTGTGTAAGGTTTTCTCCGCCATAAGGGAGCTTGTTGACATAGTGAAGAAAACTCCCGAGTTAGGTGCTCGGGGAGTGGAGTAGGACGAAGAGGAGATTCGTAGCCGAACCACTATAAATCCTTTGTCTCACGGTGCCATCCTTCCATCTCTATCTTTTTACTTACTTACTTACATACTTGTCATATTATATACTTGTTGATATTGTAGTTTATAATTGTGCAAGTCTTTTGGTGAAATATAAAGTTCGAATTGGTGTTTTCATAAACAAAGTTTTTGTAAATTAAAAAGACGTAAAACTATTCAACCCCCTTCTAGTTTTCCACAATTGGTATCAAGAGCCACGTCAAACAAGATTTTTAAAATATATTGTATTTTAAAACTTGAAATCGATCTATGGAAATGGAAAAATATTTAGAAGGGAAAATTGTTTTTAAACCACCATTTCTTGAAAATGAAAATTTTCTTACTTGGAAAAATCAATTCGAAAGTTATGTGAAATCAATAGACTATGATCTTTGGCATGTCATTTCAACTGGTGATATTAAATCAATAAATACTTCTTTTGAAAAACAAAATAACTTGGCTAAATTTATCATATACAAAGCTATTTCAAATGTTGAATATGAAAGAATATTTTTTTGTCAAACGGCAAACGATATGTGGAAAAGTCTTTCAAAATATCACCAAGAAGAATGTCATGCCAAAGAAAAACTTGCAAATGAGTTAGTAGCAAAAGAGAGCATAGTAGACAAATATTTAGTTGAAGTAAGTACAAGTGCTACTAGTTCAAACGTCTTGTATGTAGGTAATGATGCCGAAAACAACATGAGCCATGACAAGAACGGACAAGAAGACTATATAGAGATGCCAACCGAGAAGGAACTAAGTGACGATGATGATTCTAGTTCCGAAAGTGAAGACGAAGAATATGCAAAGGTTGTCAAAGAATTTAAAAGACTCATTAAAAAGCGACAAAGAGCACAATATAAAAGGAAAACAACACGAAGAAAAAGATTTGATGATGAAGACAAAAAGACCAAAGGAGAATGTTTCGTCGCTCAAGCATCAAATGAAATTTGCCTAGGGATAAATTTGGAGCCCGACGAATGGGTAAAGGATAGCGGGTGCTCAAGACACATGACGGGGAATCGCAAGCTATTCTCTACATACAAAGCATACAATGGAGGTAATGTTATTTTTGGTAGTGATCGTCGTGGAAAAATCATAGGCAAAGGTACGATCTCTCAAGACTCCCTAACTATTGAAAATGTTGAACATGTAGATAACTTAACATATAACTTGCTTAGTGTAGGACAAATATGTGACAATAAGTGTAGGGTTACCTTTACCGATAAGAATAGTGTAATTATTAAGGATGATAAAGTCATAGGTAGAGGAATTAGGAAAGGCGGAGTATATGTCATGAAACTAGGAGATAAATTGG